>CM023481.1:273292181-273583248 GCA_013339685.2 Hyalomma asiaticum
TAATCAATAAAAACATACAAGTAGAGGAATGTTGAAGTACGAGGTTCTATTTTTTTCCTTCTCATGGCGCTATTAATAGTACTACATACCAGATTCGGTAATCCATGGTGCTGGTCACTCCCATCATAAAACACACACTCCACTGCCATGGCCAAACAGCGAAACAGCCCGGGAACCGCTTGACGCAATTTCGAAGGGAAGTCATTCGGGTCGCTGCGATCGGAGCAACTAAACTCCAACATGTTGGTCGTTCATTGCGGTTCGTTGTGACGAGTGCAATTGTGATTTCATTTGAAAAAAATCGCGATTCGCTCTAGTCACAGAGCTAAAATCGCTGTGTTTCTTCGTCATGTGAAACAGCCTTAATGTAGAAGTTAAAGTACGCCACAGCGCACAGGCTCTCTTATGATCACCAGCACACAAGGCAGTACGCTTGTGCACAGCAAATATACAGAAGGCAATGCACTCTGGTCGCAGCGTATTGCTGTGGTCTGTTATGGGTATTATGAAAACTCAAACATTTTTCTAGCTATTTTATTGTGCTACCCTCACTTGTATTCATAGTATGGCTGAAAAAGCTTGCTGCTTCTCTCAAGGTGATGCACTGATGGCCATACAAAATTCAGCATAGTGCTCTGTTTCATTGGGCGATGTTCTATATAAATGTGCCACAAAGGGGAGTACAGAAATGAATACAGAAAAAATTTTTAAAATGTCCTCGACATATTTTCTTACAACTTTTGCAAAAATACAATTATAAAAGTTTGTGTGACGGGCAGGTTAAATGAATAGCTTTGCGGAGCGCACCAACGTTTCAGGATATAAATGAAAAAAAAAAAAGAATGCATTTAGCTTAATTAGTTATGAAATGGCACTGGTATGACTGAGAGCAACTGCTCAAAAAATGAAAGCTGAGAAAACGGAGCTCAGAGTTTTATTTCATGAAAACAGTTAAATATTAACTTTGAGCCGCTAACTTCTTTCTCGCTCTTGCAGGTTTTATTTTTTGTTGGAGAAACACAGTGGTGTGGCTATCCTCGGGTTCGATTGCTCCTTTTTAGATGATACCAAGGTGGCGGCACCTTCAGAAGCCCAATTTTCTTGCTATTTTGAATGACAACACAGATAAAGCGGCAATTTCTGCATTACTACCGCATATTTCATCATAATATTCCACCACAAGGTAAAAGAAGGTCCAAGGATCACAAAAAAAAAAAAAATTGAAAAATGGATAATTTTGATCAAATTGAGCATTCCCATTGCCACGTCCCCCCTTAAGAAATCGTGCGTGGCTGCAGCGATAGATACAGAGGCGTTACCTTGCCGGCTCCATATAGGACACATGTACAGCACTCATTCTCATCTTTTAACCAGCACAACGCACCTATGTATGATAGATGTATAGGTATTCTTACCGTTTTGCATGTTCTCACTGAATGCGCAAGTATGGAGATAGAATGGAAGCGTCACTTCCCCGAGATTTTTAAACTTCACATCCCACTTCATTCATCACTTTTTTTATTCGACATGCCCATGTTTTCTTTTAAGAAGGTTTTGCACTTTTTAAGTGATGTTTGCTTAAACTGGTATCTTGGAAACCAAGCTAGCGGCTTGGTCCTAAGACTGATGGCCAGGCTAGCTAGCACTTGCATGGTATCAGTGGCTTCTCAGTTCTTGCCATGGCAGGTGCGCTGGACCTCAAGCCACAAGATACCCCATGTTTCCCTTTATATTATGGACCTTTACACCAACCCTTTCATATTATTATGCCATCATTGCATATCTTTTACTCTCACTTATACATACATCAATTTTACATACTAGCAGATGAATTTTTGTGACAGTATGTTTACTCTGCATAGGGCATATGTTTTCTAAATCGAATCAGTATGGCACCATAGTCTTGGCGCTCTATGGCTGTTGTTGCCTTTGTGCCAATAAATCCAATAATAATAAGCTTTGCTAGTGTTTATTGTGGTGGGTTTTTGAAGATTCTTCATTTTCATTTCACAAGAGTCAATATTATAAAAGATAATACTCTTTTCCACGAGGCAGTGCAGAAGAGGGTATGCACTGCTCCAAGTTGGTTCAGGGTTGGTAATGCTATGCATGTGTTATGGATATGGAATTTCTGAATTTGAATTACAATAGGAAAAGCTCATTCTGCTCAGCGGGCATACAGCTGCATTCTGGGACGAAATGAACTAGTACAGGACTGCCTCCAACAAAAAGCAGAGACCAGATGCACGTTCACTCGATTGAACGCCAAATATGGAATACAGACAGAGAAACAGAATGCCAACATATATGACCAATGCTACTTAAACTGTTTGAACAGGACTCCGACGGCTGAGTAAATGCTGTTAAAGCTACCAGCTACCCGCAAATGTTATGCAAGATATCAGCATTACAAAGTGTACATTGTCAGGAGCACTGGAAGCCCTCTCAGAACCAGCAGCACTCACAAACCATGAAGAAGCAGGCGACTTCAATTCTTTCTGTACTGTGAATGAAAGTGTCTGCACTCAGTCAGCTGTTTCTAGTAAGGAAGCATTGTGCTTTTAAAGCTGATCCCATGGTTTTTAGCAAAAAAATTATTTTTTGATGAATTGAAAGCTTCATTGAATGCATTAGAAGTTCGGAATCTTTGCTACAAATGTCCAGTTTAGTGGTTTTAGTGGACTTCGGTGGTTCACGTTGTGTTTTTCTCTTTTTTTTTCCATTTTTGACTTGGAAACTGTGTACAATGCAAGTAACAGCAGTAATCATGTTTTTTACCCAAAAGTGGCACCTGACAGCCTACTTTTTGTGTCGAGGACTCGGAGTGATTGCATGGAGGAGTTCCTATGTGTGTGTCTGTGTTCGCATGCATATGGCGACTTTTTCGTTCACATGTGTCTGCCTTGTTTATGCCATATGTCTGTCCCATTAGTACCACCAGCTAGCCTAGCCCTTTAGCATATCGACCATGCAATTTTTCTTGTCTCAACCTTTCTTTCGATTTCTTAGTTTCTAACTCTTTGGAAAACAAGGATGAACACATGAAATTTTCTAACATGTTTCATTTTCTATTTTTTGCCTCTATTGCAATAGCTGCTGTCGTGAAGAAACCATACACATACACACATCTATGCAAATTTTGCAGCCTGATGTAAATAGTAAAATTATGGGCTTTGAACATTCAGTTTAATTTAAATACTGTGTGTCTGTTTCCAGAGGTTGAAAAAATAATGAAAACTGCTGGGCAGAAAGAGATGTTCTGTTTTGAAGTACATTGGGTTAGGTCGGTCGGTCTTTCCCACTTTTGCTAAGTAGCACCTCTTTTCATGCAAAGGCTAATTAAAGCGTTTTAAATGGCTTAGATGAATTTTTTAAAACATAAGTTTACGTGTTTGAGACCTACCACTTTATTATAATCATAACTTCAGGTGTAACTTGACAATCGACGTGTAACTTGACAATCTTGTTTCAATTGCCCTTGCCTTGTTTTTGGCTTGATGTACTCCTTTTGTCTATTCCTAGGAGCACGCAACAGAGAAGTTGTCAGAGATTGCATGCAATGACGTCCCCATGTTGCATGAAACTGCCAAGGAGGCAACAGTAGATGGGGATTATGTTTACGACATCTACTTCAACCTCCACAGTGACTTCATTGCTGAAGATGAGTTCAGGTGAGTAACGTGGGTCTTTTGCATGCAGAACTCTTCAAAGATATCAAGGTACAGACACGGGGGTGAATCTCCGTATACCTCCCATTGGCTGCGGAAATGCAGACGCTCAGCCGACAGTAGCGCCAAACTCCCATTCAGTTACGACCCTGGCGAGTGGGGGCGGTGCAGACGCGCCTGGGCCGTCCGGTCCCCCTCCTCCTACCCCCCTCCCCGTTTTCTTTTCGCCCCTTCCATGCCACACGCGCTGTTTTTTTTTTTTTTTTCGTTGCTATGTCTGTTGGCGGAGCGTCAGTATCTTTTTTTCTTGCACGCACGTGCTTTGTGCACTCGCCCGTGCGTTGTGTGCCTTGCATTGTTGAGTCGGCCGACGCGTTTCGTTGTATTCTATAATTTATTTTACTGTATACTTTGTGTGCTTTACGGTCACCATTTGCGTTGATTTGTTGTCGAAGGGCATTTCACGCGTGTCATATCTTCATTTGTTGAGCTTTTATAATGGATGTACAGGCATGTCACGTGAATATCTTGTTTTCAGTTACATTAAAGTGAGGCCAAAGGTCTCTTGAATTCAAAGTTGAAAAAGAGTTAATTTAATTTGTGTGTTCTTAGTTATGCTAGCACCCTTTTAAGATGGGCAGACACTCAGTGTATGCACGCGACGGTGATAGCATGCACAAGAACACACAATATTAAGTTCCCCTTGGAGCACAGGAGACCATTCGCCTCACTTACTTTTTTTGTCAATGAAAAGCAAGACATCCATATACAGGCTCGGAAAATTAAGAGGGGTGAAGGATGCTTGAAATGCTCGTTACTACAAGGCAACGCAAATGGTGCAATGTACAGCGCCTAAAGCACAGTGACGTAAATAATAGAACACAATGAAACCCGCCAGCACTGTCATGCTCCAACTGCAGGCTCACCCATTGTCGTAAAGAGCTCCCGAAGAATCTTGCAGGGCTTTGTAAAGTATTTGTGCATCATAGCACGATCCACGAACTGTGCGAGTGATGAAACGTACAAGCGCACAAGCACACAGCGAGCGGTGGCCATAAAACCGCCCACGCAACTCCTCCAACGCTCGCAAAAGTTCAAACTGATCTCAACGGACTTCGGCGGCGTGCGCCGACGGGCGCCGGGAGAAGGGCTGAGCGGAGTTGCGAGGGAGGGAGCCGGAGCAGTGAGAGGGAGGGGAGCTAACACGCCCCCAGAGCTCAGGTGGCGCAAGTGGATATCCCGGCTTCACCGAGGCCCCCGAGTTTCAGGGTCCTGGTACAGAGCCGTCCACTTCTACCTAGAACACCGCACCGTGCGGCCAGTGCTCCGCAGGAGCGCTTCTCCCGGACGCTTCGGAAACTAGCGCGCACGCGCAATGACAGCTGTAGGCGGGACCTTCGCCGCGTCGTCTGCTAAAGCGCGCCGGCTCTACCGAATTGCGCTTGCTTTGCGGTGAAGCAAGCATCGCTCTTGCTGTGTGCGCACGCAAATCGAGAAGCCGGCGCGGTTCTCGAGAAGCGCAGCGACTGTGCCTTTTCTGCAAGCGATCGTACAATAAACCTCGCTTAAAACATGAGCAAAACTTTCAAGCCGCGCTGGCACTGCCACAACTAAGCTATTCAGCGGAACAGATAGAATATTCCCGCAGCTCACACGACTGTTTTTGATCAGCCCAATGTTGGGCACCGCAAAACTGGTGATGAATATATCCTGTAAACGCCTGACATAAGATCTTGCAATGTTGGAAAATTTTGATTTGTTACTTACCTCTAAACAAAAGGATGTGACCAGTCCGCTAATCTTAGAGAACTGGTATGATAACATTCGGGTGTTATCAATAGCGCTGCTTTTATGTGCTCCAGAATTGAACTCGCCAATATTCCGCCCTTATGTTGGTATTGCAGCCATGCTTCTTCGTGCTATTTATGCAGGGAAATTAATAAACGTTCTAACCAAGTTTTCAGCTGAACTCATATGGGGCAATCAATGCACCAAAGAAGCGCCGATGAAAAATCTTTACTTCTCTGAGCAGGCGCAGAATAAAGCTTCACTCCTTTTTTTTTCTCTGGGCGACACAAGGCCCGCGTATTGCTTCACATCTTTCTTGTCTCAAAACGTCAGCACGCCGCAGCAAATTTCCTGTGAACCTTCCATTCGTAGCTCCATCAAACTTACCCTTTTTTTATCGCTGCGTGATAAAAGGGCTCCATATATTTTCGGTAGTACTTTATTCCAGTATTGCCTCCCGACTGAAGGACAATGCCGAAAGTGCCGGAAGACGAAAGACGACACATCATAGATTTATGCCTGAGAGAATATTCTCAACGCGCTATATCTGCGATTACAAACCGTCCTCTTGCAACAGTGAAGCGAATTATTCAAGCATACTGTAATGAAGGACTCATTGAAGGCGCCTCTCGACAGCCCCGTCGGCGGGTTACTACAAAGGACACCTGCAAATTGTAGCAGCCGTTGCGCAACAGCCGAAAACTGCAGTCCGAGAAGTGCAGGCTGAGCTCGAATTCAACCACGTGTCGGCTACGTCCATGAAGCAGCGCCTCGATGAAGCAGGACTTAAAAGCCGAACGGCTGCCAGGAAGCTGCTCATGCGAGCTGAAAACAAAGCGAGCGACTCCAGTTTGCTTAGGATCACGCACACTGCTCTGCAGCTGACTGGAAACGCGTGGTCTTCACGGATGAGTCCACTTTCACGACTCGGTGGGATCAGAGAACACGAATTTGGCGCCCCATCAACACACGGTATGTAAACCAGTGATTGTTAAGTTTTCGGGAAGCATATCTGAAAACCTCTGTAGACGACCCACAGGCCAACTGGTCGGCGACATCGGCATCTCGGGCCTAGTCTTCTAAAGCTCGCTGTCTGTATTTTTATGGGAACTTCAGTTTGCCCTCGGAGTCCCTTTCATCAGACCCATGACACAATGAAAAGTATGAGTAGCTGTAACGAGTGTTTGGTCCCGGTGCCTAATGTCACCAAGCCAACCAGAAAGAAATCGCCTATCATTGGCTCTGTCAGTACATTGTCGCTCTACTATCTTCCGCGTTTAAATGTTGCAGCATCATGAGGCCCAACTTTCTCCGTTAATAAATTTGTTCATTTCCCGCAGGTATATGCCGCGATACATACAGCAAGTAGCCGCCATTGGGCGAAGTTTGGTGACTGGGGGGAAATCACAAAGGATGGCTTCGGTCCTCTTGTCAGGGTGCATGGCCGTTTCACGGCTGAGAGCTACTGCTCCATTCTAGACGATGTGGCGTTGCCATTCCCCATGGGGGAAGTGTTTCCGGATGGAGATTTCATCCTTCAGCAAGACCACTCCCCAATACACACGTCCAAGCTGGCTTCCTCTTTCCTGCAGCAGCTTGGAGTTGCCATGCTGGAATGGCCACCACAATCCTCAGACATGAATATCATTGAGCACATTTGGGGAAACATGAAGGCAGCGTTGTGCTTCCGCAGCCTACATGGCTTGTCATCGGACAACCTATTGTCAGCATTGTAAGATTGCTGGGAGGAAGCCAGGGTGAACGTTGAGATATACGACGCCCCCTATGCGTCTCTTCCAGACAGGATGAGGGTGTTGATTGAAGCTCATGGTGATGCCACCCGCTTCTAAATAATCTCATTTAAATAGTCTAAGTACAACAGTTGAGCTAACTGAAAAGACATTTGTAAATGTCCCAACATTTTGTTTTTATTTTCAGATAACCTTGAACTGAACTTTCATTTTTTGACCACATGAGAATAAACCATGGTTATGCACTCTTTGTGAGTTGTTTTCAATGCAATGAATTGTAGCCGGTGCATTGCTACAGCGTTCACACTTAATACCTAGCATTGTACACCCAATTATTTTTTTATTGTGGAACTTGGCGGTGTGCAACTTTGGGCTGATAAAAAAAAATGCACGCATATCCACGGAGTGAATGATGATGAGTGGGCGAAGCTCCCGATGTTCATCGGTAAAAACCGTGAATCTTCCGTGAATCTTGCCCAGTACATCATCAAAGACATGACAAACACTGTGTGTCACCATCTAGCGCTCTCCTATCACACTAGAGCACGCAGCGAGCGCCTCCGCGCCATCTATTGATCAATTCACGTACTAGCTAGGCAGCACCGCAGCGCTCGGACGGACGGACGGACAGACAGACAGACAGACGGAAGGACAGATGGACAGACTCCCATACTACGCGTTCCCATACATCTGAATGAAGCGAGCACCGCAGCGCCATCACGCCATCTAGTGAGCACTTCACGAACTAGAGGTGGCTACTACAAACGGAGGATGGACAGACCCACGGCATAAGGAGCTTCGCCCCTAAAACAGTCGTGTGAGCTGCGGGAATATTCTATCTCTTCCGCTGAATAGCTTAGTTGTGGCAGTGACAGCACGGCTTGAAAGTTTTGCTCATGTTTTAGGCGAGGCTTATTACTTGTACGATCGCTTGCAGAAAAGGCACAGTCGCTGCGCTTCTCGAGAACCGCACCAGCTTCTCGATTTGCGTGCGCACACAGCAAGAGCGATGCTTCACCGCAAAGCAAGCGCAATTCGGTAGAGCCGGCGCGCTTTAGCAGGACGACACGGCGAAGGTCCCGCCTACAGCTGTCATTGCGCGTGCGCGCTAGTTTCCGAAGCGTCCGGGAGAGGCGCTCCGCGGAGCGCTGGCCGCACGGTGCGGTGTTCAAGGTAGAAGTGGACGGCTCTGCAAATATAAGCAATATGTTGTAAGTGCTTTGCAAGGGTGGTAATTGAGCCCATTTGGTTATTCATGACCGTCTAAGGTGTCCATGAAGAACAGATGAACACATAAGGTGGCATAAACAAACACCAGCTTTCAATTGATTTCTTTTTCGAGGGCTGCAGTTTATAGCACATGTACATCACAAAGAACACATACTTGCAGTATGTAGAGAAATGCGGAGAAATGCCTTTTATTTTTCAGAAAATGTCAAAGGGGTGCTGATATGTTGGTTGCAGAGTTTGCTGATCGGGTCAGCCTCCATAATCACTCTTGGAATGTGTTCTTGGCTTTGGAGACAACACATGACTAGTTGCACTCCAGAACACACCTGCAAAGAGAGCAGTGATATGCCAAATTGCCTTGCTTGTACTTTTCTGCATCCTTTTTACGTTAAGATAAACTGAGACTTCTACCTGTCTGACCTTATTAAGTTTTACCACGAGACAGAGGCACGTGATGCACATCAGTAATAGTACACTGGACAAATGCAACTACTTTGTGGTTTGGGTCAGTGACTCAACGTAGAGTGGACTACTTATTGGGTGTGGAAAATGCAATGCACACAACATTGCATATGCATGGCACTACAACATAGGCTTCACGGCACAGTTTGTTTACAATCCCCAAAGCATTGTAGAGCCCATGCTTTGAGTCTCTTTTTAGGGGCGAAGCTCCTTAGGGTGTGGGTCGTTCCCTCCTCTGTAGTAGTATGTATGTAGCCACCTTGCACCACCGGGAGGCTCGCGCTCGCCCTCGGCGCGCGTTGACTATGGAAACGCTCTTTCTTCGATGAACGCTCTACCAGCTCGCAAAGAAGGAGAACGCGCCCTCACCCGCGAGAGACAACGTTGGTGCAGGCAGCGTCTTCTAGCGAGTTTCTTGATTGAAAAATATCGACTGCTCGCGCTGGAGAACTGTTCACTGGCCACCCATATATATATATATATATATATATATATATATATATAGGCACTGGATCTTGACTTGCAATGAAGTGCCGGTGTAAATTAATGCGGAACTCAGCACGATCTACGATGAACCTCCGGAGCTTCGCCCATTCATAATCATTCACTCCGTGGATATGCTGTGGATTTTTAACATGAAAGTGTTTTATGCTGGTGTCCACCACGGCTTTACTGCGTCACTATACATCGCTACCATAATGGATATGATGCATTAAAATTTACATAAACAATGACAAAGAAAAAGCAAGCAGAAAAAAATTCACTAACACGGCCAGGATCAAGCCCATGATCGCTTGAACCACGACGAAAGGTGCCCGCCGTGCTACCGACTGAGCTATCCTCGGCCATGTTAGAAGGAGCACAAATGTGCCTTATAACCCTTCATTTAAACTTTCTCCATCTCCCTCCTTCTTGTTGTGTTCTGCGTTGGCTGCGGCTGTGCCGCCACCTAGAATTGGTACAGCAAAATATCGTCATAGCACCAAAGAGCACCTACAGTTCGGCCTGGGTAGGCTAGTGTCAGCGCTCTCGCTGAGGATACCCTACCCCGAAAGCACAGCTCGGTGCAGTTTGGTTATTTCACTTTACTGATTCCTATAACAGAGGGATCAGTCACATTTTTTTTTTCCTCCCAATTTGAAGTAACTGTGCAGTTCATCTGTGGTGCTCTGCTCTTTGCGCCGTACACCATGGAATTTTAATGTCCTTGTGGTCATCAAGGTGAAAGCGTTGGTTAGCTCTTCAAACTGGAAATGGCACCGTATAGACAGATTTCATGTGGTCACCGCCATGCTGCCTAGCGGGAGGTGCTGTCCCTAACCTGGCAACCTACTGGTGTTTGTGAACGCTCAGTTCTGCATGGCAGGTATATGGGCGGCTGCTGTTGCGCCCCATGTTGGTTGTTCTGGCGCACTCAATTTTGTATGAATTAGGGCTTTCTATATAGGAAATCAGTTTGTGACACGTCCTGAAAATGTTTTAATGTATTTCATGGTCAAAGGTATGCCGCTGCGGACAGGTCTCAAATGATCGATGCCACATATTCACGGCACCGTATCTCTGTTTGGAAAACGCGTAAATGTTGCAGCACTTTTCTATTGTTTTTTTTAATGAGCTGTATAATTTATTGGCTTTTTTTTTAATGCTTTCTTTACACCCTCACATCGGCCGCCACTCATCCTGTGGTGTGCAAGTAAGATTTGTGCTGTAGCGAAGACTGTTTCATTTTGTCTCCTTCAAACTGATATTTTTCTGGTTTCTAAACTATCAACGAGTGACCGCTTGTTCCTCGACTGCTTATTGCTGGCTGGTTTGTTACTTCTTTACGTCTGTGCACAGACGGGAACTAATACCTGCACAAATGATGCTGATGCTAACGTACCTCCGTGCTTTGTGTGTGTGTGACTGCAGTAGATATTTAATTGGTTGTTGGTGGCGATAAGAAGAGTGCTGGTGTTTCTGCTGCTGGTCAGGGCGGTAGCGCAACCGATGTTACGTGGTGCAGGCCCCTGACTTGGAGGCGTGGTGTTGATAACTCCCTGTACGCAATGTGATGTCATCACAAAATTCTTCGTGTAGTCCAAGAAGCTAAGCTGCAAATTGGCAGACCAGGCACTGGACGACTGTACCAATACATTTTTCGTTTTATTTACTTTGACTGTAATTATAACTATGGTGTGATTGTAGGAGAGCATGGTGGTACGGTGTTTGATTAGGCAGTAACAAACTATTGCACAGTGCGCAAAGTGACAAACGCTTACATTTTTGTTTTTTTTAATGTTCAGCTTTCATATCGCTGATAATCTACAACACACTCAATTGTTTCATGGAAATGGTAGCTTGATAAGCGTGCCCTGTGTCCTTTACATGCAGTGCTCATTATTAGATTTTCCATTTTTTGATTTGCAGGACCAGCGCGAAGTAAGAATTTTACATACAGCGCCGGTTATCCCTTCTAAAAAGTTAGGCCTTTCTCATCGGTATGAATACTGCTATGTGAACTACACTGATCACCGTGTTGTGTATCGAGCTATGATCGAGACTCATCGATAGACACATTGTATTAAATGTAACAATATAGGGAACCAAAAACAATAGTGATAATTAATATATGCGTCTATGTTCACGATGCTGCAGTGGCGCTACAACGTTTCACACTAGGACTAGCTGAGCACTAACATTCGTACTATCACTTGTCCGGCCCTGCCTGATCACTATTTGACTGCACGGAGAGCCGGCTGTTTTGGAAATTTCACGACACCTGTTGATTTGTAACGAGTAGCTGCCTGTAACGTATCGTATCTACACGATTATAAGTCGACTCGAATGTAGGTCGACCCTCCTAAAATTGCATCCCTCAAAAAAAAAGAGAGAGAGAGAGAGAAATCAAGCACATTTTACACAAGGAAAATTTATTGACATGGTTGGGCTGAGGGTTACTCATCGTCACTGGAGTCGTCCTCACTGGTGCTGCTGCCGTCATCAAGTGTGAGTCCACACTTCGCAAACGACCACACCACGACATAGCATGGTACAGCCGCCCATGCAGAGAGGACCCACCCGAACACAGTAGCCAGGGAGGCCCTCCTCACACGCCCGCTTGGCGTAAGCTTGCGGTTTTCAGACGAAAGCCACTCGTATTCGCGGCGCAGCAGGTCCTTAAATGGCTTGTTGACTCCCACGTCGAGAGGCTGAAGCTGACCCGTCAAGCCACCGGGGATTACGAGCATGTCGGTACGCTCCTTTTGAAGCACCGCTTTCACCTTAGTTGGTGAGGTGGCCTCTGAACGAGTCCAACACTAGCAGGTTGGGGATGTCTTTCTTGAGGGATGCCCCCGGCCTCAGGAGCCACACCAGATGGTACCACTGCACCACCATGTCATCCGTCATGAAGCCCTTTTCATTCACCCGTACCACAACGCCTTTGGGAAGCACCTCTTTAGGCATTGTCTTCCGTTTGAACACGATGTACGGGCGAAGTTTGGTGCCATCCGCCAAGTATGACAACATCACAGTAAAACGGAGCTTTTCATTTCCCATTGTGAGTAGGTTCACATCGCGTGCACCCTTCACGTTCACTGTCATATTGCTGGTCATGTTAAAGTATACGGGAGTTTGGTCGGCATTGCCGATCTGGCCAAGCAAATACTGCTGGGTGTCACGTAATTTAAGGAAGTGCCTATGGAAGGCGACGACCTTTTGCTCGTATGCGGCCAGCAACTTTTGGCACACGCTGGTGCGTTGACACAGAGAAAAGCCTGCCCTCTTCATAAATTTCGATGCCCAAGCCGTGCTAGCTTTGAAATGAGCCTTTGGTATCCCTGCCTCAGAAGCATAGACATGGGCTTGTTGCGTGATCATATCACAGGTGACCAACAGCGATCGATCGCGTAAATTAGTCACGTATGCCGCAAGCTTCTTCTCCAGCTCCGGAAAGCGTCCAGACTTTGGCCCGCGAAAGCCACGGCGCTTGGAGTCGCATGAGAAGATTTCCTCGCGCTGAAGCCGCCACTGCCGCACCACATGTTCACTGATCCCAAACTTGCGTCCTGCTGCGCAGTTGTTAGTCTCCTCGGCATGGAGAATAGCAACCCGTTTGAACACTGCGGTGAACGAGCGCCGATGGTTCTTGTGGCCCAGGGCACTCATGACAGACGGGACGATTCAGCACAACACAGAAGCACGCGCCGACGTGGCCGCTTAGAAAATTGTTCCACACAAAGAGCTCTTCTGTCAACTACCAATACCCCCCATACCGTGGCTCTTCCATCAATGATTGGTGCTCCCATAAGAGCCGTGCGCTCGGTAGATTTTAAAAAAGAACAGCTTTTGTATAAAAACGCGCAATAACCATGCGCTCTGGGTTGAGCGGGAAACTTTATTCGCAATTATGAGAACACATTCGTTGCGAGATGACTCCATCAAAGTCACTGGCAGTGGCTGCCGCGCGATACCAAAACAAACATCGAGGCAGGTGGAAGTGGCCGCTCATGATTTCCATTTATTCGTGAGTTCGTTACTTGCATTCAAGAAGCGTTTTGTTCGTCTCAAATAAACAAAATGAGTATTAGTGAATCCTTTGATTGAATGCACAGCGCTAACGTAGCCACAATCATATCACGTTAATACACTTCCCAACGCGTCGGTGGGAGGCTAGTCGCTCTAGGTACGGTGGCCAAAGCGCACAGATCGGGAACGCCAACTTTCAAAGTCGGCATCACCTTTACTTGCGCCAGAATGTATGCAATGGTAAATTAATACGCTACGCTTCAGCCGTAACCATGGAAACGAGGTCGTGAAGCTGTCCCCACCTAGTAGCACCCCTGATTTCTCGTTTCTTGCCGTTACTAGCGGCACATGGTTCGACTTCGATTCTAAGTCGACCCCCCAACATTGGATTGTTAAATATGAAAAAAAGGGTCGACCTACAATCGTGTAAATACGGCAACAACAATCAACAAGAACAGCGAGTCCACAGCTGTAACCACTATGCACATCTGGTGATGCGTGTCGCACACTTCCTGCGGCAACACTCATTTTGCTGTTGTTGTAAGTGCAAAACAGCACAGCAGTTTCCCGTTATCCTTCTGCCAGCTAAAATCGCTATAGAAGAGACAGAAACCTGTAAGTTGGCCTACAACACACATAAATTGTTCAACAACGCCACACATCCAAGCATCGGAGCACAGACTCCAGGCCGTCTCGCACACACCAGGATAAATGCGAGGAAAGGAGGAAGGTGCGGGCTGCCAGTCTGCTCCTCTTCGTCCCGTGAAAACGGTCTATAGGAGGCCATAGAAGGGGCACCATGCGTGTCACTCCATGTGTGACTTTTTTCTGTCCTTTCTGCATCCTCATATTTTGAGTTGTTTTTTGGTTGACTTCTGTATCTTATCATTACACATTGTGCCAACCAACACCATTTGTTACATACCTACATGGGGAATACACTGGCCTGCTGAATTTCATAAATAAATTGTGGTTGGAAAAGTGCCATTGTTTATAGTAAAGTGCTTATGTACAGTAGAACCTCGCTGGTACGTTCCCAGTTGATAAGATTTCCCGGTTCCAACGTTCACGACCGCGAAAACACGAACTTTTCTCGTAGAGTTAAGCTTATTTTTTTCCGATTAATACGTTCCCGGAAAATACGATTATTCAGCACCAACGTTTTATTTATCGTCCAACTATGATCGGATGATACGTTTTCTGGCCTCTAGAGTCCGCTTGCAGCTGAGAAGTCAGGAAGCTCGCGCAATCGAGAGCAGTAGCTGCCCACTGGTGGTGTGGATAGCTAGGTGATACTAGCATATCACCTGTTAATGAAACAACAAACGTTGACAACCCCTTTCCCTTTCGTTAATAGCATATCACCTAGCTAGACTTAACACACCGCGTTCATCAGTATCGCTGCTGACACTCGCGGTCAAGGCAGCTTTAACAGCATGCGTGCGGTAGCAGTTGGAAGCGCACGTAGAGCGCACCTTTAATGGCCGATAACCGAGACATGCCGCCATTTATTTCAGTATGACCAATTCGAGAGCACAAATGGTGTTTATGCGGGTTGTCTCTCATCTTTCCCCCCACCGAGTGCCGCCATCTTGGTAACGTTTGAAAGCTGAAAGTTTCTACTGCCCGTTTCCGCTCACCTCACCTTCGATGACCACACTCAAAAAGGCACATATAGATAGCTATAGTGCACTGACACTGCCAGAGGAATTCTCCCAACACTGCTTCGAAAACATCGCCGAACCTGCCATTTCTGATCGTAAGTTACCGATATGCGAGACGATAGTCATTACTTAAAAACAAAAATAAAAAAGTTCGAAAGCCGATAAAGCGTGCGGAATATGGAGTGCAGCCTGTGCTTTTTACAGAGAGTGAGTGGACGCAGTCTATCGGAATGTTATAGTATTGCCATTGATAAGATCGCGCGGGTGATCCCATCATGTCAAACCGAACAAGTCGTCAACGCATTGCGTCATGTAATCCTGTACTGAGTAGTCGCATGACACGTGTAACCTCGCGCTGGCAAGCATACATTGCGCATGCTTCGGCCGGTTTTGTCGTCGAGCAAAAGCGCGGGTCGCGTTCGGCGCGTGCTGCACTCACACACCACTTGAACAGCCAGGAACCGCCGATAGATTGCACGTTCATTTGTCAGCTCGTAAGTTGCGGTGGTGGCGTCGAGGAAGCGCAGATTAAGGGGGGGGGGGGGGGGGGGGAGAGAAAAAAATATGGTTGAACGTTTCATGGCTTCTAGAGACTAAGCTGCTAGCTCTGACAGTCAACATGCATGCGATGCGCTTGCCCAGCGACCTTGGCTTGGGCCGTGCGACGCAAGTGATGTGCCCGTTCATGTGACCTATTGATGCAAGGCTAGTGCTCTTGGTGCGCACGACTTATGTACCAGAGTGCGCGCCGTTGGGCACAACGTGGCCGCGCACGGTTTGGGCAGGCCGAGAAAATGACGATGTGAACGCGCGCATTTTGTTACATGTTAAATAATTTGCCTGAAGATGCAGAGTAGTTTAAACACTGAAGCAAGGGACAACACGCTTGCGTCCCGTTCCCGACGCTGTCAGCGCTGACGGCTAGTGCTCGCGGTCACTGCCGTGCCTTCGGGTGCATTCCAACATGCTTCATTCATTATATAAGCAGATGTTTATTGCTCTTTCGTAACGCTTTATTGCCAGAATTATGTGAAATTGTAAAAGAATTTAATATTTATATCAATGCATGCTTTGCCGGCGAAACTGCGGGATTTTTTCGTGTGTTTGGATCATACGTTTTCCCGGATAATACGTTCAGTGTCGCATTATTTTTCAAGAACATATGAACGAGATTCTACTGTGATTGTACATTTTCTTTCTGTTTCTGTTGTACTTTGTATACATAACTTAATGTAGTATTAATTTCTTTGTCTTCATTTAGCTTGTTCAAGTGCGGTCCGCCAGATGCATTTGCGCGAGATCATGACTACGCTTATGACTCTGATCCTGAGTTTGATGCTTTTGATGGAGAAGACAGTGACAGCAATGCTGAAGACAACTGGAGGAATGACTACCCAGATGATGAAACAGGCTTTCCAAAAGGTGAGCCAAGCAAAGGAATGCTGTGCAGTTTACTAGGCTTCTGTGGCTGCCTTATTTTGTTAAATGCTAAATACCAAGAAGCTTGTGTAATTGGATTAAGTGCGCATATATTGCATCCTCAGGCAGTCAATTCTGGGGTCGCTCACTACAGTCTCTTAACCCACTGTGGACAGCATTGTTTTAGGATATTAAACACCAGAATTAATTTTTTTTTAATTTTAAAACAAAGCATTTCTTGGCAAACTTAGGTCACTTTGACCGTTCTTGTCTGTCTGTCTATCTCTCTGTCTGTCTCTGTCTAGTCTAGTCTCAGTTCTCTCCTGGTCGCCTCGTTCACCTGGTATATACACCCAAAAATTTGGGAGGGAGAGCATAAATGTATGAAGAACATAAATTACCAATCTTTACATCACTAACATGAGATACTCATCACGTACTTCACGATTGAAGGAGTGCTGACACGATTTTGCGCCAGTGCAAAGTATGCATTTTTTTTTTTTTTCTAGCCATGTATTGTTAACGCCCTCTGCATGCGGAAGCCAGGAAACACGTACAAAATATTTTAGTTTGGTTTTAAAGCCTTCGTTGCCCAGCACTTGCAAGCCATCCCCAGTGCAATAGACACTACGATGGCTAATGAACACAGTCTCTTAAAAATATCCAGAATCGCTGTCAGAGTCGCTGGACGACTATGAAATTGTCGTAGTTTCCGTGCGCCACGTTAATTGACCACAGACGCCAGAGTTGCAGTGACGCTATCACGAATTGCTATCCTTACGCGACCTAGACGTGCAGTCCGACTGTGTTGACACGTCACTAGGAAACTGCCCCCTTGAAATCGAAACCTAATGTGGGCTTTTATGAGAGCTGTAATAAAAATATATTCATTGCGCTGCGAGGCACCATGATGCTCTTTTAGAGGTTCTCTATGCCAGTGCTTTCATTTACAGCAACAATACGAGAATGTCAAAAATTCGTGTCAGTACTCCTTTAAAGATACCACAGTCACACATAGTTTTTGGCACCTCATGCAGTGCGCTGCCTCCAGGATCAGCCCACACATGGGACGGCCAGATTAGAAAGGCTCCGCTCTTAGAGCGAAGAAGGAACATTGTCCTCGCATGCGATTGAAATGTAGACATAAGAAACACACAGACACACATGCAACTTCACGAGTGGTATAGCGTGGTATCGAACACAGGCCCTCTAGGTGCCAAGCAAGCACGCTATCACTAAGCTATGGTGGCTTCTCCCACACGATATGTAGAGTAAATAAACCTACTGCACCTGCAGTTGTAATGACAGTGCTTATGTAATGTGATTGTGTTTCTAATGTGTGATTAGCACTATGATAGCAATAGATATGTTCTGTTACCGGTTCGGTATGCTTTTGTGCAACTTTACTCCATCATCTAGGAATACTTAACGAACAATGCTTATGATAGCACGTCAACACACCTATAGTGCATTTTTCTTCGACCAAACAGACATTTGTGCTTTGGACTAACGCGAGTTCCACTGTTATGTCGTACCGTGCCGTACCATTCAGACACGATGGTGCTGCTGACGTTCCTGTTTAGCCCACATTAAGCATACTGAAGAGTGGATTTTCATGCGCTTTACACAAAGACCTTGATCGAACTCATCAGACTTTACTGAATGCTGAACAAGTCGTCATAGGCAATTTCCTCGCTGACTGCTTTGCATGGCACCGATTCCCATAATGTGTGGGATCTGCAGGATTTTTGTTTACTACAGTAAAAGCTCGATAACTTGGAAGTCATTTGTTTTGAAATACAGTCGACTCTTGTTACCATGGACCCTCATAATCCGGGAAAAAATGTCTGTTTTATCCGAAGTCTGTAATATCCAGACACCAAACAGGAGAGGGGGTTGCAAGGCCCGTGTGTTTACCATCGCGGACATCGCTCAGCTGCGTGATTTAGGTCTTTTTAAATACCTGCCGCTGAATATGGACTGCATGGCACGGCTACCACCAACAGTGGTAATTTATAACTGTAGCACTTTGATCAGCAAGTGCGACTGTACTAAGTGCAGGAAGGCCTGGTGGGTGGCTACCGAACCCATGTAAACATTAGCGAAGCTCAGTCCAAAAGCTACTAATCTAACAGCTTGCCATCACAAAGCCGGTCATGTTACAAAAAGAACTGGTTCCAGCTGAGGCTCGTTATTGTCGATCGGCATCACAAATTCATTTTTTGCATGGACAAAGTTCTGCCTCAGTTAATCAAAGGCCATTGCTAAGCTGAATTAACACGCGCATTCATACCAACGCACCTCGCGCGTAAGAACTTACTCATTACAGCTTCTCGGTGGAACTCACCGGTATTTGTGCTGGGAGCTCTGGAACGCCTCACTTCCATAACATTTGTTGCGGCGCCCAACGACGCGATTGCGGAAAGGACGAACATCCAAGGTAGAAAAAAAAACGAACAAACAAAATCTTTTTATTCGCACCTAACTCGAAGAGAACTTCGTTATCAGTGACTGGCGGCCCCCTTAAAAGCGCTTAGGGTAAAGTTCCCCCGACGCTTGTTTGCCGGCGATACCTTTGTTGTGCACGATGGAACTCACGGTCTGCTTCGATAGTCCTGTCGCTTTGGCAACATCCGCCTGCTTTTCGCCGCATGCAACCGCACTCACAATTTTCATTTTATCTCTGAGCAAAATTTGCTTCCGTTTTCTGGAGGCCATTATCTCAGCACTTGGTGTGGCACAACAATCCCCATGGAACACAACGACAAAATGGCGTTTGTTATGCTCTCAGGCTGGCTTGGCCAGATGGGCACCAACGTTGCCAGCCGCAGTTTAAAATTTTTGCCTAACACGCCGGCGTGGTAAAGTATGTTGTCAGCACGACCTCCTGGTTGTCAGTCCGTGTTGACATGGCAAAAGTTCGTTGTATGCACCACTTTGGCAAAAAATTGCCATTAATTTTGTCCACTGTAGCCGATAGTCCGTTGTAGCGGGGTCCGTTCAAAGTGAAGTTGGCTGCATTGATAAAATACATGGACCAAACCTGGATCAAAATATGGTCCATTATATCCGAAAGTCTATTGTACGCGGGTCCGCTATAACAAGCATAGACTGTATACCACTACCAAGAATTTCTGAGGTTCTGTGGTTTCTAATGTAAGGTGGGATAGTTGTGGTGGCTTGTACCAGCCCGGCAAACGTGACAAAAGGACAGCTTTTTTTTAGCAGCGAAGCAAAGCCACAAAGGGACGTTGATGAAAAGTGAAGAACTCCAACCTGGTTGCTTCGAGTGCAAAAATAAACTCCCGGGCCTGTGCAGAGAATGCAGCACACTGGCAAGCTCAAGCTAAATTTTGCTGCATGCTCTCTGATCCTTCTGTTTGTCTTCTTCCATTCCTGCCTCTCCTCCCTTTTTCTTCCTGTTACATTGTCTTCTTTTTCTGCTTCCTCTCCTTCATCCTCCTTTGTCCTCGTCTGTCAGTCACACTACTGCGTAGGCTGGTTACATGTAAGTCCTGAAAGCCCTCTTAGCATACCAGAGCCGTGACTGAGAACACAAAGTTCCGAACCATGTGGTATGAATTGGGAGCGGGTGGCACTGCTTCTATTGAGCTGGGTTCAAACCTGCGCCGCCCTGGATGGTCCACCCCTCCCTTCCTCATTGTGAGTGAAAGCTGTTCCAGCAGTTGTGAGTGATAGCAGTTCCACATACCATCACCATGAATATTGGCCATTGTGACGAGCTCATAATTTGTGCTGTAAAAAAAAAGTACAGTTCATGGTGTGCCTCATGGACAGCTGAAATACTTGCCCGTGGAGAAAGATGTGCCTCATTGCAACACATTATGTCAAGTGTGGGCAGCATGTCTCTTGCTTCTCACTGCACCAGCGTGTCATTTTGACTATTTAATAGTTGTTTCCGATGAAAGCAAGAATTAATGTACGTACAATAATCCAAAGTCTGCTGAATCGTAATTTTTTGTTTTAATAATTAATTGACTCAATTGGAAGATTTTGTGTTCCAGTGACCGAATTGATGAGATTTTACTGTATATGATTTGTTAGAAATTTTTGGGCAAGATAACTTGTCTGTTTCTTAAGAAAACGCTGTCTAATAAAAGTTGACAAGAAGAGCACTCACTCTTAAATTTGATGTAGTCAGTTTTGCATTTCTCATATCGTAGTAACTGTCACTGTTGTCCATTGCACTTCATTGCCTGTCATGTGCCTTTTATGCTTAGCTTACTCCAGTGCTTGCTAATACTACGAGAAAATGTGTTCAGTACTCCAATAAGTTGTGTTGCAGCATCTATGAATCTTCAGCAGCCTGAAAATGTTGGTTACTTGATTATTGTTATTGGAGCGCACGCCTGTTGAATTACGAATCTTTTATTGATAGGTAGCGAACCATTAGTTGCTTAGGGGGTGAACAGGTGCCCACTGGCTCGAGTGTGACAAGGTATTCTGGTATTCAGTTGTAGTGGGGGACCTCTGCTCATTAGCACAAGAGAAACTCGCTTTTTGAAGTTGGGTGGAAGTGAAGCCAAAGAATTTGTGTAAGTGGCTCAACAGTGTGCACTTTAGCCCTAGAATTACTGCCATAAGTGGTCAAAATGTGAATCCAACAATAGAACTGCTGCATCACATTTCACCAAAAAAGAAACGCTAATGCAGGCTGTGCCAAAGTGCAATTTTCACTTATTTTGTGCCACACCTGTACCGAGGCTAACATAGGTGAATATTCAAGTTTGCACTACATGTACACAGGTTTGAATAGTAATGTTTCCAAAAATTAAAGTGAATTATGGCTAAGTCAAGCCAATCTTCGACCTTTGAGATGCTGCTAATGGCACCATTGCAGTGATACCTGCAGTGGTGCCATGATATTCAGGTTCTTCGTGGTCACCTAAAAAGAGCTTGAGCTGTGATACTGAAGTATGCCAGCTGACTGACAGGGCTCTTGTGTACTGGACCCCAGAGGCTCATTCAAAACATAAAGGGCAGCCTCTTATATACCATATGTTGTGATGGGTGTTTATAGTTTTGTTAAGGACAGACACCGCTCTTTAAAGGGTCCCTAAACATACCGTACAATAGCACATGTGTGACGTATATTCAGATTGGTTTAGAGCATCCATTCTTACACTGCTACATATAGCTCTCATTCCAGATTGTTGTGGTATGCGGATACGCATTCTAACTTTGTCAATTTAGAAAAGGAGTCTTGCTCCTAACAAGGCAAATGAAAGTTCATATTATATTTGAGACATAGGTGCCTATTCATAAACTTGGCAAGTTTCATCAAAATTTTTGAAAAATTGAAGAACATTTTTAAGAAGCCCCCCTCACCTTGACTTTTTATCTTGGTTTAATGATGCTTTGCAGCGCATATCATCTTAGTATAGTGTAACACCTTAATGAGCACTCAATTTCATGTCATGCTTCTTTTGCTGTTGACAGTGCTGGTTTTAGATGTGTCTGTGTTGCATCAGTAGCTGTTGCAAGCTACCAGTGTAGCATGAGGACCTTATATGTGATTTGTATTGTAAGGGATCCTTTAACATGATTGCAGCGACTCAAGTGAGCTGTGTCTGCAGTGGCAAGGGCACAGTTCACATCTGTGCTTGCTTTCTTGCTTTGTGACATGCAGCAGTTTATGCAGAGAGCTGGTCAATGCAAGGAGTTTGTAGGAAATAATCCCACAGCATCAACGTTATGAATGTAAAAGCATTACTTGGTTCATGAGTCCTCCATGTCTCTGCCAACTTCTTGCATTTTTGTGTGTAATAAGACTTAGATGCATAATTCTGCCCTGTCACTATCTATTGTAGCAACTCTGCTACTAAGTTGTTGACCTCTTAGTTTGAATTGCTCTTTATGTGCAAGTCATGTAATTTTCAAAATACCACAGTTCTCAGTTTTTTAATATCATGGGGGCAGATTTACTAAAAGGGGGATGTGCCAGTTCATTGAAAACTTCGCAGCTTTCAGTTTAGTATTATTTTTTTGCATTCCTTAGACGTTCTTTTACCTCGTGGTCACATATTACAAAATACACACTATCGAGAAAACATCGCTTTACTGGTATGCTGTCATCAAAAGTGCAAGAAAATCTGGCTTCAGAAGGCATCACAGCACTGGCTGTGAGAAACTGCATCCAAGGCGAGAAAAACTGCATCAAAATGTAAAGCAAATGTCTGTAGAGGCAAAAGACTGCATGCCATGGGGGTTTTAGGTTTTAAAAATAAATGCTTGTTTCCGTCAAATAAAACTTAATGCTCTTTTTCTTGGCTTTCCTTTTTTATGAAGTTGCTGTTAGTCATCCCATTGTCATTTTATAACATCAAGATAAAATAAGTACATTTTGGACTTTGATCTTGAAACATTGACGAGTGCTATGAAGCTCTCGGTTTTAATTTTTACATCACACAAATCGTTACAATTGGCTTCTTGTGAAAGTTGTAATTGAGACATTACAGGGTGCGCACAGGTCCTTTAAATCCTGGAAGAACCTTGAAATCGAAAATTTCATTTTCAAGGCCTTGAAAGTCCTGGAATTTCGTTTCAGTCCTTGAAAACCCTGGAATTTTGGGGATTTTCACAGGGTCCGATTGTACTACTCGCAATTCACGGCACTTGAACGTGTCTGAGACAAACTTCACTGGATATCGCGTTCTGCGACGCCGCGATCACGAAGTCAAACACGGTCAAAACGCCTGTACTCGATGGATCGAGGCATGCGCGCGCCCGCAGCGGCATTTTTTTTTATCTGACTTGCTTTGGCTTCGGCTGCTGATGGCCACAATGAGCATTAAGCCACAGTAGCATTAAGATGCAAATAGAAAAGAAAACTGAAAGACCTGCCTTGAGCTACAAATCTTCTAATCTAGTGAAACTGTGCAATAAGTGAACAGAATATCCTTTGTTTTGTGCAACACGTGAACTACAATAGTGTTCCTTAATTTTTGTCAAAGGTCCTTGAAAAGTCCTTGAATTTTTCTCTTGGGAACCTGTACGAACCCTGCATTATGTATGGGACATTTGAAAAAAAAACTTTTTCTGCTTATTTGGGCAATATAAGCACAGAATTGGCCTTTATGAACCTTAAGCAAAAATTTTTATGAGCTTATGTTCAATATAATTAGTGCAGGGATGACAATAAGAGTCTGTCAAGCCCCGCCACGGTGGTCTAGTGGTTATGGCACTCTGCTGCTGATCCGTAGGTTGCGGGATCGAATCCTGGCCGCAGCGGCTGCATTTCGATGGAGGTGAAATGTTGAGGCCCATATGCTGGTGCGATGTCAGTGCACGTTAAAGAACGGCAGGTGGTCAAAATTTCCGGAGACCTCCACTATGGCGTCTCTCATAATCACAGCTGGTTTTGGGACGTTAAACCCCACAAATCAACCAAGAGTCTATCAAGTGTTATAACTTTGAAAATGTAATAGCTTAACATCAGTTTCAGCTATACCAGTATAACAAAGCACATCTGTGTGCCAAATTTGGTTAATTTATCTTCATAAATGATTTTCATTGGCATGTCCCCTCTTGAGTCACTGATTTCAATTACTTTTTGCTTTATGATAGGATAGCTTGTTTCATTTTAAGGCTCATATATTTTACTTTGGTTTAGATTGTTCACTGTATTTCATGCTAGTTTATATGCAAAAGCAATGCCATTCTGGACATCTTGAACGTCGCTGAAATGTGTTAATTTTACATGTGTTGTTCTTTTGAAAATCAGTAAGCGCGTGGTGTGATGATAAAAGTAAACATATTTTAATATGCGCAGTTTCATGTGGTAGGTTGTCTTTGTTGTGACCTTTTTCTGTAGCGTAAACCTTCCAGGCTGTATCAGTATGTTAAGAATTATGTGCCGCTGCTTTAACTTCTTCTGCGAGTTCCGTTTTATTGCAAAATGTGGAAATAACACTGTCGAGAGGCCATGGCAGCAGAACTGACACTATGAGACTTCAGAGTTCCTTCTGACAAAAACAAAAGCAAGTGAAAAAATTGTTGGCCTTTTGAGCTTGGCCTTAACATTAAGTTCAACACACTATCGATGCTTGGTTCCATTCTCATCGGGCTCTCTTCCACTTACCATGCTCTTCAGCCTCATAGCCACGTACCGTATTTACCCTCATAATTTGCGCCCTCGCATAATTTGCGCACCCATAATATTCAGCCAGTTTTGCAAAAAAAAAAACATTCCTCACATACTTTGCGCTCCCTGTTCCCAGCTCGCCGGCATGCACGCATGGACAGACAGCTGCGCGGCCGCGCCCCTCGCTGCGCAGGCGAGCGCAGTCATACGCAAAAGAAGCTGCCAGTGCGATGCCCCTTTTCCGATTCTTTTCTCCAGAAGCATGCGAGTGGGGGCGATGGAAACGGCTGAAGCAGAGATCAAACGAGCCCAGCCTATCTCTGTCCCTGGGAGGGCGGATGTGATAACATCACCCTGATCGGGACACCTGCCGTGGATGCGGGGAGGAAAGGCCCCGCCCGTGTTTAACAAGCATGAAAAGACGCGAGGCCAGGGGGGAAGGAAGGAAGGAAGGAAGGGGGGGGAGTGTCCCTTGGCTGCTGAGATAGCGCTGGGGCACGCGCTATCAGCCATCAGCTGGTGGCTCGTAAACACTTCACTTCTATGTGCCCACTTCTACATGAAGGGACTGTGAAAAGTGTCCCTGGAGCAGCTGTATTCTCTTACACCAACATTTTGCAGTGTTACGTGAGATCGTATCCAAAAGCATTGCCGCGCTGGTTGCATTATATTACACGTTACTTCAGACGTGTTCGCAAAATAACCGCGTAATTTGCGCACCCCCTGTTAGGCGCTCTAAAATCGCGAAAAAAAGTGCACAAATTACGTGAGCAAATACGGTACTTGTTATGACACCACTGGGCAGAAAGTGCACGTTACTTGCGTTACTGCGTTGCCTTCCTTGTCATCTTGCGCCATTTTACATAGATGCACCATCGAACCTCGCTGATGAAGATGGCACCATTGTGATTGAGACTTTTTAGTAATGGCTCATCTTGAGGTGGATGCAGCACTACACGGACAAAGAAGACGACGCACCTGCGCGTCTTCTTCTTTGTCCGTGTTTCGTGTAGCGCTGTATACCGACCTCAAGATGAAGAAGGCAGGAGGATATATGCGGGGTGGCCCAGTGCATCACGCTCAGGAGCAAGGGAGTCCTAGGTTCAATTCCCTGGTCACCGAAGGTTTTTCTTGTTTCTTTATTTGCATCTACTTTGAATTATCGTTCACAACGAATGATGCTGACATTGGAATTTCTGTGAAACGAGCTCTTTATAACGCTATAGCATTAAACAAATTAGTATTGTTCTGAGGGTCTTTGAAGGTCCTGGAATAATCATTCTCCTTTGAAAACCCTTGAATTTGATGAAAATGGTTTCAAGATTATCTGATTCAATTTCTGTGGTAGGGTAATGTAAACTCGACAAACTTCCAATTTTGGAAACGGTGATAGTGATACATGGATGTATCGCTCCTGGAGGAGATCAGTGTAGTTTGACATGTTCGTAATTAATATCACATGTAAGGCACAGGTAGAACCTCATATTTGATATCAGTAAATTGTAAGGATAGTCACGCTTCACTGCGAGACAATGCTTAGCATTGTGACAAAGCATATTTGTCATTATTGAATGGCATTTATATTTATGTTTGTCATTATTGAATGTCGTTTGTCATTTATATCCTTATAAACACACCTTGTTCGCCCCGCCTGGTGGTCTAGTGGTTATGGCACTCGGCTGCAGATCTGAAGGTCGCGGGATCGAATCCCGGCCGCGGCGGCTGCATTTCGATGGAGGTGAAATGTTGAGGCCCATATGCTGTGCGATGTCAGTGCACGTTAAAGAACCCCAGGTGGTCAAAATTTCCGGAGACCTCCACTACGGTGTCTCTCATAATCAGAGCTGGTTTTGGGACGTTAAACCCCACAAATTAATCATAAACACACCTTGTTCATTCATCCCCCATGGCATTCCTCCAAGGTTCAGTGCCATATTCGGCAGCACATGCAAAAATAGTGTTTTTGTCAGCAGGAATGTTTCTAGTGAAAAGCTAATTGTGGTACTGTTTAGAGAAATTGACATGTAGAGGTGCAGTGTTGATATTGAATGTGATGGTGAAGATTCTCAATACATGTGTGGTACAGTGCTTCACTTTTGGGTAGGATTTTCGAAACTGGTCTCTGTAAACAGCATTTCCATATGCCTGATTTTTATATATCTGGATTTCAATGCACTGTGCTCACGGACTGAAATATAACATGTAAACATTGAATTAAGCCAACTAAAATGTGCAATTGCTCGCTGCAACTGCGTCATGTAGCTGTGAATCTGGCCTCTCAAGGTGGTGTTTTTTCTCATGCAAGTATAGGAACCAATATTACACCGTTGGTACACAAATTGAAGATTGTAGAAACAAAATAGGTGTATTACTTAGCTATGAGTTTTCCTATTTCAATCCATGAGTACTGTACAAGTACTTAAAGCCTCTTGATGTTAATGTGCAGGACTGGAAAACTCAAAGTGAGAAAGAGTGCAGGGCAGCACACCAGTGCTTGGTGCTGGATTAGTGGCCCTGTTCGCGCTGCTTTTCTCTGGCCTCATCTTATTGCTCATTTTTCTTCCCCGGTCATTACTTTGGTTTCTCTGCTTACTTTTTGTCTCTTGGCTTATGACATGGCACCAAGCCCTGCTGGACTTCTGCTGCTTTCCTTATATTTTCTTTTGTATTTTTTCATTCAAGCTGTGCACAGTGTTTGTTTATGCGAAGTGCAGTAAAGCTATGTGAGGTGTTTTGTAAGTTTTGCTTTGCTGATGTGTGCTCCTTTGCACCCCTTTAAAGAAGCTTTTACAGGGTCTTTAAAGTTCTCGAGTACCCCTAAACTTTTTGTCTCTGTAACGCACGAGCCCTGTAGTCAAAATGTTTGTTTGTAGTCATTGTTTGAGCACAAGTGCATGTTAATCATACGTGTTTTCTTTATTTTTTTCTTTTACAGAACTCGATGAGTATGCTGAATATATTGACGAAACGGGCACACACTTTGTGAGCAGTCGGCTGAATGACCTGACTTTGAACTTCAGCGATGGTGAGTTCCATTAGCGATAAAAAATTCCAGAATAACCTGTCTTCTGACGATCGTCTGCATTAATATGAAAAACTAGGTTTATATAAATGAATTTTTGAATTTGCTTTCTGGGATACCCAGACACAATGATAAGTCCTTTGCAGTATCAATCATTGATGCTGTCAGAGATTGTAGTACAGAGCTCACAGAATAAAATGAGATGCTTTAGGGCTAACTAATACATGTACTTTTTCTTCTACCACCTTCAGTTTGAGTTATTTCAGTGCAATGGTTGCCTCCTACACTTGCATTGGAGCCCACCTTGGGTGTCATTTTTTGATCACTACCTACGAATGCCAGGCACTAAGGTTCTGTTGACGGGCCCTGTAGTGTTGTGGGTCATTTTCTCACTCTTGTAGACCACTGTACCAGCACACTCCTTTTCTTCTCGCTTAATTGTGGTGAAACACTTCGGAAGTCGGTGAAGGGTGCAGGGTACGGCAAGTGTGCTTGGACCATCTTGATGTTGCTTCCTTAGTCGCTTGTATTACACTCCCCTTCTGAACGATTGTTGTGTTGCTGAGAAAAGATACCTGCTTGCCACTGTGGCCCATGTCCAGTTCTCATGCACTCCGTCTTGCCCTTTTTTTTCATCATTCAAAGGGAGATATACTTTGCAAGGCGAAGATGGGTAGCACTAGCCAAAAAAAGTCGTCCCATATTTACTGAGGGCTAGTGAAAACATAGCTGTTTTGCAGGGCTGTAGCTTTTGTTTAATATGGGGGGGGGGGGGGGGGGCAATTTGTTGTGCTGCCTATCCAGTGCATAATGGTAAGAGGCATTCCTTGACTCACACCAGATGCATTGAAAGAGACAGGGTCCAGTGTTGCTCATTTCATGCCTCTTCAATGAAATGAAAGTGTATGAAAGTGGGATAGAACCTGTGTCCCTCAGTGTTGGAACAGGTACTCTACAAGCTAAACTTGCATGTATGCTTATTTTCTCTATATCAGCTCTCGCTAGTGCTCTGTAGTGTAATGGAGCATGTTTCATAACATAGTAAAGAGGACAGTGCCATTATCCCTCATTTAGTGATAATGGCATTGCTATATCAAAACTTCATCACACTGATAATTGACCCTTTATGCAAAGTATAGTAATTGGCAAGATTCTTTTTATGTAGGTGTCACAAAAAATGTCCGCATAAAGGGGCAGTATAGAAAAGAATTTTTAATAACATTTATGGTGCGATGTTTCCTAACAGCCCTCTTCACCACTGCCATACAACGTGCAGAAAGCTGAATCACGGGTTAAAAAAAAAACCGTTGCAGTCAGTGCAATCGAAGCTACTGTGCCCTTTCTGCCACCACAGCATGCCATCAAAATCTCAGGTGTGGCCCATAATGGTAATGTAATGGAATGATATATACATTGAACTGAAGCAGCTGCTCTCCACCTTTAAAGGGACCCTGCAACACTTCTGGAGGGTTACATGTCAAAACCACAATATGATTGAGGCACACCGTAGTGGAAGGCTTACAAAATTTTGACCACTTGGGACACTGAAAACGCACAGTACACGGGCCTCCAGCATTTTTGCCTCCACTAAGAACGTGACCGCTGTCCTTTGGGTCAGCAGCTGAGCATCATAACTGTACCACCATGGGAGACTTCAACACGGAATGTAACCAGAAAACTCTTATGAAAATGCTGAGCCAAATACTATTGCATTGCTCGCACCAACGGATTTGCAAAATCACTTCAAATTCAGCTGGGAGAACCAGCTAAATAGTTTGGGGCCAAACTGGCATTGGCAGATTTTATGATCGTGAAAACGCCCTCAGTAATGCTTTAGCTGTATGTTTAGAGTACAATTTCAAGGGAGAGACTTAAGCCAAGCGAAGCTTACAATCTATCAGACTAATATTGTAAGGGCATTGCTAATGATTATGCAGAATGAAATCTGCAAGGTGGATGTTATTGTCAGAGTGTGCTTGCAACGCAATAGAAAAGCTTTGAGGGTACTTCGGAACGTGTACTAGAACATAGCAGGCCGCTCTCGTGTCCCGGACTACCTATAGTTATGCTTCAAATGAAATGAGGGCTGCGTAGGGTGAACGCAAAGAATTGTCGGAACGTGTACTAGAACATAGCAGGCTGCTCTCGTGTCCCGGACTACCTATAGTTATGCTTCAAATGAAATGAGGGCTGCGTAGGGTGAACGCAAAGAATTGAAAGTGTGCAATTGTTGCTATTTGGTCGTTATTGAACACCGTTAGATTGCTTACAGGGCTGTTTGTACTTCATTTGCAGATGATGATGGCCAAGCAGAGGAATAAGTTCAAGTTTTAGGAGAACTGTGTGATGTTTTGCAATAAAATTGTGTGTTTTTGAAAGTGACTACATGGACTTGGCACAAAAGCTCAAAGTACACAGTCTTTAAAACCTTTATTTTGTGATTATGACAAAGACTGTAGAAACAGTCACTGGCTGATGATGGTGGGGGTAAATAAATAAACATTGTTTCATGGCTTCAGAGAGTAAACACATACCCTATAGGTGTGGTAATGTGCACATTTCAGCCTTACAGTTTTTGAATGAACATTGTACAGCTGCTGGAGGATGGAATAAATAAGCTGGCAATGCAGCACTCTTAAACGTAGCCACTAGCTTGAAGGCTTGCTACAGCAACTTCATATGGAGGTGGCTCCAGGTCTGCTGGGTCTTTCTTGACAACGGCATCATAATTTGGAGGTGGCCCACTTGGCACTATTTGAGTAGTCTGTTGTGCCAGGTTTGTTGGTGCCTGCTGGACAGTTGTAGAAGGCTTGCATTAATAACGACACTGTTCAACTGCTCACTTGCCTCTTACCTGTGGATGGTGTGCAGTCATAGCATTGTCCAAAGGTGCAAATGCATTTTCTCTCATTTTACGTTGGCAGCAATAGCACAATAGGAACAGCAGGAATGTACTGCCACCGAACATGGCCCTGTATTGAACAAATAGCAGATTATTCCTTAAAAGTGTGTGGTGTCACATACTGGGGTGTAGGGTAAAAGGAATCGGTAGCTTTTCTCCCGACAACATTGAAACATAACAGCCTTCTTCTGCTCAAGCTATTGCTCTGTGCACACCTCTTCAGTACCTACCATAGCCACTGTCACTACATCAACATACGGCAGCAGGATAGAGGTCTCGCAATGATTTTTGAACCTCGCGAGTACATTCAATTTTCATCACTGCACCTAATTTTCTACAGTGTTGCAGCACAGCTGCACTTCCGATCTCTTGGTATTCATTCTGTAACTCTGACCATCCACTTATCTATTCTGTGCTTTACAGGCTAGCACATGTAAAATTTTCTTCTAATGTCAACTAGAATATAGCTGCTGCTGTCCATTCTCAGAGTAGAAGGCATGAATTTGGAAGTCCTGTTCTGGTGTCTACAGTGCACAATCCACAGTTGAACATCATTCCACTGAGGCTTTTTTGCAAAGTGTGTACTGCGAACACCAAATTATCTTCTTTTTTTTTTAACCAATTATGGGAGCCTTAGCAGACACAATCAAAGATCTAGGTTGTCATGCATATTAGTACAGGAACTTCAAGGTGACGTTGCAACCTGTAGATTTTCTTGCGCACTTTCTAGCTTACAAAGTGCTTTTTCCTTCCTTGGTATTGTGAAAAGGTAATTTACTAATACCAAATTTCTCATATCTTGAGTTGGTATTTCAGGCACATGAGGAATTTATATAGTAAACAAGCTGTATCCCAATTATACAAATGGGCTCATATCATGCCAAGCTGCTGCTGCTGCTGTTCTATGTAGACTGCAGTGGTAATCAAAGATGCAACAAAAGGGGAAAAAGTGAATCGCTCATTTCTTTGACGCAACCTCGTGAATCTAACAGTGAGGCCAAGGAAGGCGTAGGGGAAGTTATTTGTAATTTTTAGCTGTAGTGTACTAATTATGACATAAGTGGAAAGGAACTAAAGACTAAAGTGGATGAAAAAACACCCCAACTGTCATTGGGGACAGAACCCATAACCTTTGGATAAAGCAGTAATTCTAAGATTCAGTGTGCTCAAATTATGGTCATTTTTCCATGATTTCTCAATGAAAATTTTGCTGTGGTTGCAAACTTGGCGAACCAATATGCTTGCCTTGATAGCAGCTAGCACTGCACTGTTTTTTTATTAATTTTTTTTTGCGATATGTAGCTGTATCTTTGTGGGAGTTAATTTTTGAACATGTCTGAAAATTTATTTTGCACTAAATTGGTGTGTAGAGTAGGAATGTCTGCAACACTGAAATTCAAACTGCAACAGCCTAGATAAACATCACTATACCAAAAAGGTATATCCTACGAATGTGTGGCTTATGCTTTTTGGTATTTAGGCACGTGCAGATAGTATACCTCTGATAAGAATTTGTGTTGCACCTGTAAACTGTGGGTCATTTTAATTACCTTTCAAACTGATTGACACAAAACAATCACATTTTTAAAATTTGCATATGAGACTGTCATATCAATTTTTTACATGCATGGGACAATTGGACATTTCTTGTTCAATAAATACGGTCTTCTCAGAATTTGCTGTGCACAGTGAAATTTTTGGCCAACATCACATAACAGCTGTACAGCACTTTCTACAGTACTTTAACAGGTTAATCTAAAAACATACCACTGCAGTGCTTATTCTCAACTATGGACTATTACCCACTTTCAATTTTAAATGATACCTATTAAGACCCTCTGGCAATTGTGCATCCAGTGGATATGAAACATGGGCTTTCATCAGAAGGGTAATAGTACCACAAAAGTTACACATTCCAGGAAGAAAAGAAAAATGCTTTAGAGGTAGGGTATGTGCTCCTTCGAGCAAAAGTGCTGTGCTACTTACATGAACATGATGACTGATAATGTGTTGTTTTGCTCCATGATGGTGGCAAACGATTGACTGGAATGGCAAAACGGCATGCATTTGTCAGTTTACTAGAAACTCTCTCCCAAAGCATTTTTCTTAAGTGTGGAAACAACCATATAGTATCGAATGCTTTCATGCAATGGTAATTGTGTCATACTGACTGCTGTTGCCATTTCTCTTGGTGTGTCATGCTCTGAAACTTTGGTGCTACTATTTGTAGGTATCAATTAAACTTGTTCTTTGAATATGCATGGCCACTACATAGAACGGCCGTGGAATATGGAACTAGCTAAACAGCTCTTGTGATACGAGTGCAGAGCTTGGAATCAAATGTGCCATATTGTATACACACACACACACAGATACATACATACCTGCGATTACCAGAGAAAGGTGCAGATTGTGCTAACAAGCCTGAAGTTGCCATGCGCCTTTATTGACAATTTGATTATATTATTTACATTCCATTTATTGATATTCAATAATATATGGTAACTACTGTACACAAGCATCATTTGATTTCCGGAAGCAGCAACAAATCTCGTAAATGTTGAAATACACTTGTGTTTTGTTATTAATAGCTCTGGAATGTGTGCACGTTTTTCAGCTGTTCAGTCAGCATAAAAGGAAAGAAAGATGGCTGTTTTTGGTGGTTTTTTTTTATTCCAGGAAAATGTCTATGTAACTATGTAACTCATGGACAGTGTTATGCATGAATACAAGTTAGTGACTTGGCACGGTGCTGGTGCCACTCTGTCAAAATATGCATGACGGTTTGCATCGATATTGATACTGCACTTTTCACTATGTCAGTGATGTGATTGGCTGAAGCATTTTTGGAGCAGCCAAAAGGGCATTTTGGAGCAGGGAAACAGGCTTTTGGATCAGCTCAACGCTGATTGCCAAGTGGAAAAATTGACTTAAAAAAACGTAAGCCACCTGGAGCTCAAATGATGTAAGAAAACATTGCTTGGTAGTTGAAGCACTTCTTGCTGGGCCTTAATCGAAGCACTTTGTGCAGCACTTTTGAATAAATATTATACATCCACAACTGCTGTCTCAACTTCTGAACCAAAAGCATCGATGCCATGGCTGAATGCATTATGAACTTTGTGAAGGCATGCAGCATTCGCCTACATCTATGAGGTTTGGGTGCAGTTCCTTCAGTTTCTTTTTCACAGCTTTCATTTCATTAGGCCCATCACTAAAGAAACAAATAAAGTTGTTCTGTGGAAGATGCTGTGTTGCCTTCCTTGAGCCGTAGCTGAGCCTAACCCGAAAGACTGAAGATGTTCCACAAGCACTTGTTTTGTAATGCATGAAAACTACCTCACCATCACATCTATTTGCTGGCAACGTTGCTTCGGCAATGGCGTTTCATCAATTTCAATTGAGTAGAAAACATTTGGTCTCTTTAGATGATCAATTACAAGATTTATGAAGTAGGGCCCAAGACCATCAGGCACCATGTAGGAGGACCATGTAGGAGGGTTTGGCTCGTTTGCACGAAAACTGTTTGGCAACTTCGGAGTAATTGCGCGGTGCATGGACGTTTTGACCTCGATATATTAGTTTCGTTTTCGGAATGTCAAAACACTCGTTTGGAGCAGATTTGGCGCAGAATAGCAAAAATGTAGCGGGATGTAGCAGGATTCGCCTTTTGGCGTACTTTGGCGCAGCTATCACATCACTGCTATGTTATTTCAGTTATGTGACACCCATCTCAACCCCCTTCCAGTAGTTTTATTTTTCTAGAGTCATGTCATGAACATGACTACGACCAATATCACCTCCTTGGACATGCACCTTTGTTTGACGCCAATCTCGACTGCTTTCCTACAGTTTCAAGCTTTTCCTTTTATCATGTGTCATTATCATGCTTTGCAAAATCAAGTCATTCATTAATCATGATCGGGTCATTACTATGGTGTACCCACATTATTGTAACCACTCTAACCTAACTTCTGTGATTCACAAACTTACAAACATTAATTTGTTATTTTCAATCTGATTTCTTGAGCGGCAACTCGCTTTCATAGTCATGAGCATCACTTAAACACTGCTATCCTGCTCATTATACGTCATAGCCGTGTTGTCATGGAGTTTAGGAGTTTGATATGTCATTGATTTCTTGAGATGTCTTTCTGATAATTTTCCATAATTCTGGAACCGCCCTCTTAAGGTCGCTCTAATTGACACATTAAGGCTCTCACCTTAATGAATGAGACCATTGTTGGCAAAAACAATAGTATTACTATTATGAGGATAGTCATCTTACAACAGTAACTCAAACAAAAAAAGGCGACACGGTCCCCAGTTTTACTACCAACCCGCCCCGCTGGTTCCGCCTCTGCCCGTGCAACACTCAAAACCATGCCGATGGCAACTGTCGTGCCGATCGCCTAGATCCCACACACTCGCAAATAAACCTCAATGACCTCTCACATTGAGTAAAGTGCTTGGACCGTGGCCACACCCCGATAACCGAAGACATGCGGTCAGCACTGAAGACTTTTTAATTGACACAAACCTAATGAACTGTTTGTGAATGACGTCTCTTGTTATTATGTGTTGACATATTGCATAGACATTTTGTGTGCCAGTACATAGAAATATTTGTAGGGACTATCACCGGTAATATGTGTATCCACTCTGCAAGCATTGAATTCTGCCCTTACAGGTATCCTTTACACGCTATCCATCATGCTTGTACATATTTTGTACATGCTCCGATTTTTTCTCATTCTTTTATCCTTCCTTGTGTTTTTTTTTTTTTTTCTGTGTATGTATCATGATTGGATAGCCGGCTCTAACGTAGCCTGCCGTCCCATGTTTTCACATCCAAAAAAAAAAAAAAAAATCTAACGATTCCACAATGTTTACAGGGAGCGAAAGCAAGATATTTCCGAAACAACGAATGTACGCGCCCGGATGGAAAGCCCGGCTCATCTAGCCACCATAGTGCGGCGAGCAAACAGCCAAAGATGGTGCCGCCGCTAAACGTCGTTAGCGGCACTTAATGGTGACGCCCAGGAGTAGCTCCAGTGGCACGGCCGCTACATAGAGCACACGGTGCGCGTTGTATGTAGCGGCTGTGCCAGTGGAAAGGTCCCTCCTATAGCACTTTCCAGAGCAGGAGCACTTCTAACTGCGCTCAAAGTGCTCTCGCGAGTTGCGGCGCCTTTCAGTGGTCGGGCAAGAGCGGGGGCATTGTGCTTCATTGGTCGAGGAGGAGCATTTTTTCGGCGCCGAGGGCGGCCGAGAGCAATTCTTGGTGCTACGCCGCCAGCGGCGGAGTAGAGAGAGCACGGAGGAAGTCACATGACTTCTCTCACGTCACTTGTGGTTTTATGCCCGGGGATTCGGAGCACCAGCGCGCGGACGGTGAAGCGTGCGGCATGTATAACATGTCCGCGAGTGCGGGAAAAGTTTGGTCACATGACGCCTGACATCACGCGCGCCCTATATTTGCTCTGCTCTGGGAGCAGCGTGACTGTTCCATTCGGGAGAGCCCCGCCACGGTGGTCTAGTGGTTATGGCACTCGGCTGCAGATCCTAAGGTCGCGGGATCGAATCCCGGCCGCGGCGGCTGCATTTCTGTGGAGGCGAAATGTTGAGGCCCGTGTGCTGTGCGATGTCAGTGCACGTTAAAGAACCCCAGGTGGTCGAAATTTCCGGAGACCTCCGCTACGGCGTCTCTCATAATCAGAGCTGGTTTTGGGACGTTAAACCCCAGAAATCAATCAATCCATTCGGGAGACGAGAGCACACGTCCCCGCTGCCCCCGTGTGCTGCTCTGACTGCTCATTCCCCTTGCCCGCCCAATGGAAAGCGCTATTAGTGCTGCCACGGGAGGCTCGTTTGGGCTTCCATCACGAGAGGGCGCAAGGTTTTCAAAGCGAGCTGAGTACTTAAGCTCTGCCCTTGAAGGCCTGTGTGTGCAAGTAGTGCGTTGTTCGCATGAGTCGCCGCGCGAGACGTGGCTGCCTTCCGCCGAAAAGGCTCGTGGTTGGACGTAGTTCCGCCGGCGAGGGCGCAGTGCTCCCGCCGGCTAGCCGACTACATCGCGTGAGTAGGCGACGGTGTTTCTACCATATGCAGGGGTGGAAGTGCTGCGCCATTCTGCACCAAACAGCCCTTGTGCGCCAAGCTGCGCCCAAACGGCATTTTACTACGATTACAGTCAGCGACCGATTTTTCGGACCCTCTCGGGAACGCAAAGACGTCCGGAAAGTCGGGTAGTCCGGAAAAATTAATGCAGTCAGAAAACAGAGCATTCTACCGATGTTTTCTTTATAGAGAGGGCGAAGCACCGCACTTCGAAACCACGAAGCAGTCGGCGGTACTGATGCGCGTGCGAGCCGCGGTGGAATTGCTACTCAAGAACTGTTGCCACGTTTCTGGTGCCTCGATCAATACACAGAGCCAAAACGAAATTAGTATTTGTTGCCACTGCTCCTGCTGTCGAGGATGACTAATACGGCGTTTTGGAGGCATGCGCGCAGCCAACGCGCGAAGTCCGAACGAAACTGCGTTCTGCCGAAAATCGCGGTATGTTGACGCGTTCACGGATAGCGGCTGCCATACTCAAAACAGCTGCAGGCACAATCGCGGTCGCCGTGATTATGAATGACAGTGACAAATGCTCTGAAAGTATGCGCATGTCCAGTGCACACAATGCCCGGAAGGAGGTTTTAAGACCAGCAGTCGCTACCGACGCGTTCATTTATATGGCCACCTTAAACTCTGAAAGTAGTACGTGCACGCCCAACGCTCAGTGTGTCGAAGGAGCGCTGCTTTCCACAAAAGTTGCGGAGGAAGCCGTGCTATAGATGCGATCACTGATAGCAGTGACATCCCGGCCGCGGTGGCTGCATTTCGATGGAGGCGAAATGTTGAGGCCCGCGTGCTGTGCAACGTCAGTACACGTTAAACAACCCCAGGTGGTCGAAATTTCCGGAGCCCTCCACTACGGCGTCTGTCATAATCAGAACTGGTTTTGGGACGTAAAACCCCACAAAACAACAACTGATAGCAGTGACGCAGTTTATGAAGGTATACGTGTGCGGCTAGCGCGCACGGAGTGAAAATGGAACTACAGGTTGCTGTCCACAGAAGGCAAGAACGCGCTTGCTTTCTTCGCGATCACCGATAACGACAGCTCAAACCACGCGGCCAACGCAGCGGCAGTTCAGAGGACGTCAATTAAGGCATAAAAAGGCACGAAGCGTTCTAGCTTTCCTACCGTTCGCTGATGATCATGGCGGCGCGGACTTCGGTATTTCATTTGGCCTCTAGCGCGCGCGATGCGACGAGCAGTCGCGGCGCTCTGCGCTCGGCACGCTCCGAGGGTCGTGCACGCGAACAACTCAACGTGCGACCGAGTACGGCCTAGTTATCGAGAGTTCAATATCAATAAACAATGCATGTGCTTGCGGACACCAGAGAGCAAGTCAAAATAAACATGTTTTCCGAACTTGCGAAATTCCGCGACTAAGTTTTTTGCGCGACCCGTCAGTTACGTTAACTTGTAGCGAGATTTGAAGGTTCGAAGCAATTCGCAACCCAAAAAACATTTAAATTAGCAAACAGTTTTTATATGTTAAAAAGAAATGTTCTAATTTAATGTTCTTAGAATGGCTATGTGCTCCAAACTCGCTTTCTCTGCTACAAAACTACAAATTTGCTGCTCCAAAACATCATATTTGCTGCTTCAAAACTGCTCCAAAACGGTCATTTTGTTGCTCTCAGCCCTGTTCCAAAACGTTGGAGCCTGCTTCCACCCCTGCATATGTTTTTTACTGCGTAGTAGCGCCTTTATCACGTGCTGCGTTCCAGGTGCCTCGCATGTCGCCGCAACGCCGGGAATGCCGTCGCCACATAGCGCTCACGCAAGTGTGTCTGCGAGTGTGGCTGTGCCGGGCCAAGTTGCTCTACGGCGCAAAGTGGACAGAGTTCACGCTGCTTAGCGCGGTCGCGCAGTGTGAAGCGCGTGCCGGAAGAAATCAAAACTTGATTTATTCCGCAGCTCTTCTGGGCAGTTGTCTGCCGCTCGACCGTGTCACCGTGACATGGTACTTTATGCCATCATGCCACCGCGTCTCATCAGAGCGCTTGTCGAGGATCTACAGCAGAATGCTACTCACGCTGAAGCAAGGCTTGCAACACTCATACAAGGCACCCCTCAGCAACTGCTCGCAAAAGTGCCTTGGGGTGCGCGTCCACAGTTACGTCCAGTGTGATCTCTGGCTCGCACCGCGGCCATACGAGGTTGACAGCGAGCCGAGGCCGCTGCTCGTGTTCTACTTCCTCTATCTCCCCCGTGCCGTAATGTGAACGCTTTCTCCTATGCTCAATTACCACATCGTGGTACACACGCAATGTTGACCGTACAGCAGCAACAACATGGAACGTAAATAACCTTTGGCCGCCTGCCCACGTTTCTCATCAGTACCACTCTTCTGCGAGCGGGATGTCGTGGTCATTCATTTCCTTCGTTCGAGTCTGGCCACGCCTAAGTACACCTTCACTACAATTCAGATTGCGCCTAAAGCTGCCAGTATTACTTCTCATATCATGCATTGCTATCGTATTCGTTGCTTCGGCCTTCTGGCGAAACTGACTTTTTTTCCATTATGAACATAGCGCAGCACGATTTGTTACCATTGGGATCTTAATTTTGCACAGTATTGAACAACGCTAGCATGTAGACCGGTTGAAAACTTCCTGTACTGCAGTCGTGGAACCTTGTTACCTGTGGCAGTAGGAGTTTAAAGCTAGATTTTGATACAAGGCGGCATCACTACCACAGTGAAAGCTTAATAGGAAACTTAACATCTGCTTATATAGGCACCGGTCGGAGGGCACACTCCTGCAGGTGTACTGACAACATATGTAAACACGCCGTTTGTGCTTGGAGCAAGCTTGATGTTTCGTTTGGCTAGATTTTATTTTATTGTTTATCTACACTAACGATAGGGTTCGCTCATTCAGACGTTACATACGGGCGTTACCATTAGGTCATACAAGGACAATGGCGTAGCACACATGTTCAAGCACGTAAAACATTTCTTTTACTAATTTGACCTGACCGTCGTTATGAATTACCGCAGAGGCAGGACGCACGAGTAAATTCAGCATGCTATGAAAGTGTTCAAGGGAGCGTGAAGGCGCGACGCGAATAGGACAGCAATCAAGACAGGCATGCAGGCGACAGTAGCTCCCATGCCAGACTATACCATGCCTGTAGTCGTGCCAAATGCGACTCAAGGTTCAGCAACGCGCATTCCTGTCTCGTGGTTCGTTGATCTCTCTCGAAAGAACGATATTTTGAGACAAATCGACGAACCACGCCACACCACTACCAGGGTACGCTTCTTTTCTCGCTGAGCGTTTTGCACTCGGGTGGTCGGTAACGGGTATATGGACGCGGTACTTGCACGTGCCGTGCACTGAAGGTTGGGCGAAAAATAAGAAAGCGCACTTACTGTGACCAGCTACCACGGGGTCCCGCTTCAGCTGCGCGTGTCAGCAGCAGCAGCAGTGCTGGCTCTGTGGCTCCTGCCGAGTGTCCCCGCGAGTCCGCGTCATGCTGCCATGGGACGCCAGCGCTCGACCAGGTGCCCGCTCTGCAGATTTGAGAGACAGTATCTTCCTTCAGGGGCGCAATGACAGAAGAAAGAGCAGCGCCCGACTGTCGGGCCAAAGTGACGTCGTCCGGAACGCGCGCCGAGCCATCTTCGCAGTCTTTCAGGCGGAGGGAGGCAAACACTTTTTACAGCTTTTTCGGCACACTTTACGAGCACTTATCATGACCACCGGGCACGTGAGCATGGGCGACAGAAACGTGAGTCCCGGGAATCGGCGATAAAAAAGGCTCCCGCACGCCATTCGCGCCAGGTCGCGCCGCGGGATAAGGCGCGAAGAGGCCACGCTCATTACACCACCTTGACGTGTCGAGCGAGCGCCCTGTGGGACGTTGAGGGAACGCTGTCCGTGCGACTGCAGGAGCGCTGTAAACTCTGACACAGTTCAAGAACGCGACGTTCGTCAGACGTCGAGTCACTTGAACTTCAGTGAAGTTCTGTGCCTGACGTATATCCATTTGTTTAAAGGAGCACTGACACGAATTTTTGACATTATCGTATTGTTGCTGCAAATGAAAGCACTGGCGTGGAGAACCCCAAAAAGAGTATCGTGGTGCCTCGCAACGCAATGATTATATTTTTAACACGGCTCCCTTAAAAGCCCACTTTCAGTTTCGATGGGGCGGTTTCCTATAGTGACGTGCGTGTCCAGACAGTCGGACGTATACGTCTAAGTCACGTAGGGACAGCAATTCGTGATAACGTCGCTGCAACTCTCATCTGTGGTCAGTTACACGTGGGGCACTCAACGACAATTTCACGGTCATCCAGTGAAACAGCGATTTTGGCGATTTTTAAGAGACTGTCTTCATACGTCGTCGCAGTGTCCATTGCGCTGGGGCTCGCTTGCAGCGCTGGGCGACGGGTGTGCGGAGGGCGTTAACAATACATGGCTAGAAAACGAAAAATGTATATTTTGCGCCGCCGCAAAATCGTGTCAGTACTCCTTTAAGGGGGCGGGGGGTGGTCAACTTCGAGAGATAATCTTAGGTTTCAACTGACAGCGCAAGCAAAATGTGTTGCTTGCGCTGTATGTATGCACGCGTACGTGCCTACATTTAGCTTGTAACCAAGCAAAGGGGCCAGGGCGCCACTATAATAGGGGGGGGGGGGGAGGCTGACCCCTCCACCTCCACGTACCAAACAACACTGCAGCCGTGCTAACAGGAATGGAACAAAAAAGTTTTGAAAGTGTGCGGGATAGGTGAAAACCATGTAGCTGAACATGCGATTATTCTAAAACTGGAATTTCCGGGCCCACCCCCAGTCGGTATCTTGCCAGAATCAACCGCGCTGCCATCAGTTTGATTAGCTTCACATCAACAGAGAAGCGCTACTGGAGACAAGCTGTATGCAGGAGAACGTAGAACATTCGATAACGTTCGATGTTTCCTCCTGGCTTCTGTTTTGTCAAAGAATCCCCGTGAGAGATGCTCACTGCAGAAGCCTTTCTGTAGCGCTATTTAGACACCTCGATCCCAGAATTATTATTATTATTATTATTATTATTATTATTATTATTATTATTATTATTCGATATCGAATAAGTCGCCACAGTCTCAAAAATTATTGAAGCACCCAGTTATGTACCGTCGCGCAATTTGTTTACTCCGGTTGACACATTTAGTAAAACGTCATCGCGTAAAGCTGACCGACACACACTGGCCTGAAGGACCCCATAGCCCAAACATCCTCGATTGCGCGGGTCTCCCTGTGCAGTTCGCAGCTTTCTTGAAGAGGCGGATAAAGCTTTATTTTTTTTCTTCCGCAGTGGAAAGCTTGCTCCGAAGTACTAAATTCTGCACGAAATATTCACGCTGACCAGCCCTTTTCATCTTCATTCTACCAGCGTCCGTATATCATTTCCATGCACAATCATATATATCTCTAAGTTCTCTTACTATACGCGCTTGCTTCGGGGAACGTGTCTGAACGTTTGAAAAAGAAAGAAAAGCAAAGCTTTTTGCTGAAAGGAAAGGTCTGAGATCCCCCGATGGCAGCTAATTAATTTCGTCATTTTTTTCGGCATTTTACAGGTTACCGCTTCGTGCGGCAGCCGCGACCCCGCTGTCCACTCCAGAATCATGGTGTAAAAGCTTGACCAGAAAGTTATAGCCACTGCGACACCGTGGGTGGTCAGAGAGCGTCAATTAGCTGAATAACCTCAGTACTTGGAGTGTACAAGCATGCAGCGAGGTATCGACGGAGGGTGTACGTCACGCGTACATAACAAATATGCATGCTCGGAGGCCGCAAGGCACTTAATAATGACTTTCGTTGTTTCACGCACTTCGACAGCAGTTGCGAGCAGCTAGTTGTGTTCGAGTAAGGGAGATTAAAAGTATCGCACGAACTAAGAAACAAATACGCAACGCGGGCAAATGGGGCCCATAGGACACGTTCGGTAGAGATATGGCCAAATTTCTCCCGCGAAGTGCAACAACATGCGCGCGTTTAGATTTAAGTGCGCGCTTAAGGAGGAATAAACTTTGTTTCAAAGAAAGAGCGGACGCCAGACTCATCCAAGGTGGGCGGCGTCCCTAGTCCAGGACGCCGTGAGCCTGGGCTGATAGCTTGGCCCTGCTCACCAGTCTTCGCTGGTCTTGGAGCCTGTGCTTCTCAATTGAGCTTCCCACTGCTCGATGTTTGGTGCAGTGACAGGTAGTATCGACGGGTTTGCTGCACATTTTCACACCATATAATACAGGCTACTTGCTGCAGAGAAAAAGGTACAGTTACGTCGCTAGCATGAGGGATACATGAAAAAAAAAAAAAAAACCGTCAAATTGATTTGAATGGTTCGCCACTATACGACGTGCATCGTAATAATGTCCTGGCGTGGCACGTCAGACATTTTTTCTTGCTATTTTTTAAATTTAAAACTACACATTCGCTTTCGTGGAGTCAAATATATACTGCATTTAGCATAGCCAAACATAATTTCCGATTATCTGCTACGGACAAAATAATGGTGATGATGATGATAGTGGTTCGGTTAGGAAAGGACGCTAATTTCTGCAACCCATGTAGGGAGCACGGCTAAGCGTCCGTGGGGGTGGGGGAAAGGGAGTGACAGAGACAGAGAGGAAAGGCCGTAGTGGAGGGCTCCGGAAATTTAGACCACCTGGGGTTCTTCTGGACACACAGGCCAGTAGGGCGTTGCTCCACAACCACATTGTATTGTTTGTATATAACGGTGGTATAGCCCATACATTATTTACATCTCGCCATTTTCATGCCTGTCAAGCACATCGTAAAGCAAGAGCAGAGGCGATAACGGTCATGGAACTGTTCAGGATGTCACTCGTCTCTTCTAGAGCTATCTGCACTTTATCATATATGATTCTCATATTTCCCTCAGTGGCATTTTTTTTTTTTCCAAGACCTTCAGCCGGCCTAATGGCCCACGGGATTTACATGTTACCTAACTCGCCACTAAATATCTTGGTTACCCAAGCACAGACTGGCAAGTTCACCAATGTGGCCAGCTGTTCTAAAGCTTGTGCATAGTGCTGCTATATAAACGCTTTCCTATACAATATATGAAACTTTTTTTACATCAACTACACTCTACGCTCTTTTGCCCTTATATGTACACGATTTGCCCGTCTTTTCCCCTTTCCTGAACGACGCTTATCAGCTTCTTGGCTCCATTTGACCATTTCATTAGTACTTCATCCAACCCTCTTTTTTTTCCCTTTTTTGCTCTTTCGTGCCTTTTCACTTTCTGTTGCTGAAACACCAATGCATTTGCATCCTTTCCTTCCGCCCTTCCAATATCGCTCCTCTCTCGAATGACCCCGCTGTGTTTTCTTTAACGTGTTCCACCGCGTTTTCCCCTTGCAAATTGATTCTGTCGTCCGGTGTGTTCTATGTGCCTGAACTGTTTCATGTTCTTTTTTTTTTTTTCGCACGTGCTTGTAAAATATTGGCGCGCTTTTGATTCTCTCGCGCATCGTGTCTCCGGTTGGCCACAGCGGTACTAACAATGGTAACTCCGCTGCTGACCGTAAGTACGCGGGTTCAATCCCGTCCGCGCCGACTATATATGCGACTATAGGCGAAATTTATGGACCCGTGCACTGTGCGATGTCTGATCATGTTAATGCGTTCATGAGCACCGTGCGGTTGAAATTTCCGGAGCCCTCCATTACGGCGTGCCTCATATTGCGGTTTTAGCATGTAAAACTCCAGAAATTGTTTATTTCCACCTCTACGCTATAAACGCACCGTAAGCTACACTGGACGCCAGTTGTCACTTGCAGTTCTCTTAGCAACGCCATCGCCATGGGTCGCGTTTGAAGGCATGCCAGCCGATTTGTCTACGCAACGCCGAACCAGTGTCTGTGGCTGCCATATGCGTCTACGGCGTCCAACCCTTTCCCTTTGAATTCGACGCGCGATAATGGCTGGCGGGGTGTCGCAGAGCTGTCGAAGCATGGTTCCGCGGTGTCTGATGGGCCGGAGGCCGATGCGGCGGTGGCACGCCAGCGCGATGCACGTTTCGCTACCTCGCAGCTAGTGCACCGCGCAAACCAGATGCTGCCGCGGAAAGTTGCTGCGGGCAACTGCGAAACGGGCAGTTTCATAGATAACGCGCAGCTGCGTCCCGCGATGCAGATACGTGCACCAAGGTTGAAGTCCAGTGACCACTTGTAACCCGCCGGACAGCTTTTTGAGAGAGCGATCGGCAAACGGCACGCATGTGCCTTCATTTACCCTTAATGTGTGTATTGCCCCTCATCACACCACATTTCCTGAGCCCTGCGCTACGGCGTCCTTCATAATGATATCGTGGTTTTGGGGACGTAAAACCCCAGAAATCAATCAATTACACGGACCCCTAGCATATTCGCTTCCATCAAAAATGCGACCGCCGCGGCCGGGATCGCACCAGCGTCTTCCGGGTGCGCAGTCGGGGCACCATAACCATGAATCACCGGGGCGGACTTCTGAGGTTTCCGCCCGCACCACATGGCTGCGCAGGGGGAAAGCAGTGAAACTTGCAAATTTTTTCGTTTTAACGAAAACGCTCATGGAATGCAGAATACCTGAAGGAGTAATATTTTTGTAGTACCCTGCAAATTTGAAAAAAAAAAAAAAAAGGTTTACAACTGCAGCGAATGCATAATGAAATTAATACATTGCTTCCGATGCTGCTATCTGTTTAAATGCCTCTGTTCTAAAACTACCATATAGAGAAGAGCGAATAGTCGCATACTCAAATTTCTGTCTTTACCGAAAAGGTTTCACATATGAGTGCGTTTATGAGTAAGAAGTGGTATGATTGCAATACGAGCCATCGCTTACGAAACGAGGAAGCTTGGTGGCACTGCTGCTTGCTCACAAATGACCACAAGCTCGTTTGGACAATGCAGTGAGAGAGAGAGAGAGAGAGAGAGAATCAAAAGTACGCTCTTAGGCTGTATTATTTACTGACTTTGGTTTACTAACTTCTTGTCACATATATGTTACAGCCCTCTTAGTAACGAGAGAGGTAGTAACAAGAGGGTCAGTAACCGCTACTAAGCTGCAATGTCGGTAACCTTCTTATAAGCAGTTAGTAACAGGACCTACTCTGTTAGTAACGACAGTTAGTAACAACTACTGCCCTCTTAGTAACTGCGGTTAGTAACGCATACTAGCCTCTTTTTAATTATCGTTACAATTTTAGTGCCCTGCGATTCCTTCGATGGTCTAAATGTTGGCTCTGGGAGAAAACTACAGACAGACAAACTGCGGAACCAGTTCCGACCAACTGAACATTAAAAATGCAGGCTGTGCTTCCAAATTTACACTTTTGAGTCCAGCAGCATTTGATTTCATGAACATTTATTGTGACACGTACAGACTAACACGGCATCGAAGGAACATCGCGCGCACACACGCAAAGGTACGCACGAAAACATACACGCAAACATATCAAACAAACGCACAACGTAAATAGACCGCTCCCCGTACGCAGCCGTCCACCGGCGATAGATGTCTTGACCTGTCGCGTAGTGCCAGTGGGTAAACTGATGTTCTGCGCAATTACAAAAGAAACATTCATGGAATACGTGGCGTTCTAGGGTGGACCAACTACTAGCTGTGCATCGCATTGATCTGTTAACTCAACCCGCCTAATATTTCAGCCCTTTATAAGCAAACATATATGCTACCAGCACTATGAAGCTTTACAACTGGGCATTTTCCGTTTCTGACTTGACCACTATATAGGTAGTACAGGACACCCGCTACTATGGGGTTAGTAAATAGTCACCATCCTAGAAAGATAGTAACTGCGGCAGTTACGGCCTTCTTACTAACTTTTTTAAGACTGTACAAGGGAAGTATTTAGTGAGACTGAGATCCAGTTGGATACACTACTTATGGAAAGGAGTTAGTGGAACGCGTAAGAGCTGCCGGGTGCAGAGACACCTTAATGTCATCAGTCTTCCATTCACAATGACATAAAACTTAATAAAGGTGCTGGCATACCCTACCAGATTTTGATTTGTGATTTTTTTATTTGTGGGGTTTAACGTCCCAAAACCGGCTCTGATTATGAGACGCCGTAGTGGAGGACTCCGGAAATTTCGACCACCTGGGGTTCTTTAACGTGCACTGGCATCGCACAGCACACGGGCCTCAGCATTTCGCCTCCATCGAAATGCAGCCGCCGCGGCCGGGATTCGATCCCGCGACCTTCGGATCTGCAGCCGAGTGTCATAACCACTAGACCACCGTGCATACCGGGCGCATGTAATTTCTCATATGAATTCATGAGAAGTCGTTAATCAGGTATTTGCATACACACCGCCAACATGCTCCCCTGGAGAATCCCCACGATCCCCCCCCCCCCCCCCCCCCCCCAAAAAAAAAAAAAATTATGCCAGCTAGACGAACCCAAAACCAATAACTTCGTACCCACACTTTCGCGTCCTATTAACACCCGTCCAAGATCAAAATTCTGGATAACATCTGGTCATCTTCATGCAGCGTTAGTTGGCCCGTGTTAAGTAATGTCGCCATACACAGCCCTTTGCACGGAGAGTTCTTAAGCTTATACTCATCCATCCGGCAAGGCAGTTTTCTGTGGTAATGAAGCTTCCAGCGACGCACGACAAGCTGTCAGCTCTAACCTGCCTTCACGTCAACGAGGGAGTTTTGCCGAGAAGTCCGGTACACACAGAAGTTTAGCCGTGGGTAAGTATTTCGATTCGTTACTATTAGAGTCGCCACAACGACATGACGGAACCTGCGCAGTGAACCCTTGCGTTTTATGCACAAATGGGAAAATAAAATGGGGGCGGGGGCGGTGATAAAAATATTGAGGACGGAATAAATGAAGCTGACTATAGTTGACTATATAAGTAATAATTATATGCTTTTGTGATTACTTTCGTTTAATATACGCAAATAATCACGGTATACGGAGCGTACGCCGTGCTGCGCAAGCTTCTCCCATCCCCCGTTCCCGATCCCCTCCTGCTGATGCCCTTACGGTCAGAACGCAGACAACCGAAAATGCATGTGTAACGTTAAAATTATCGCGATGATAGTTTAAGTTCACAAAGGCATGGTCAGTTCTACTGCATGCGATGGACCTTCGGCGCACGGCCAACAGCATGCCATTGCAGATCCAGCCACGCACAGCATACTCTGTAGCGTCCGGAAAAATTATGCGCGCCAAAGAAAGTTGTTCAATCCTGAAAGATATGATCGTACCTGATGAACTTCCAGTAGTGTGAGACTTACAGGTATTGTGAAAAAAAAAAGAAGAAAAAAAGAGTAACACTTATAGGGAACTTGAGGTTGTTACTTCAAGGAGATACTTGAATGCTGCGCGAGTCATTTAATGTTTCTACGTTCACTGCGCCATCAGGAAACATCGCGAGGCTGCGTGTGTGTGGCCGCGGTGTTTGCCTTTTGGGTGGGATGCAGTGCAAGGACGCCCGCGTGCACGGAGAACAATCTGTAGAGCCGCTTTGCACAGACGTCCTTCGCATGCCCACGTCTTTCGCGAGACGTCTGAGGGAACCGGTCGAAGGACGACGGCGCAGAAGTGGGCGTCAGGTCACAGCCACAAAAGCTCCGGCTCACTTTCAAGCCGGTTTGGTTTGAGCGCACTTTTGATATTTTGATGAAAATGGTAACAGAACGTAAAACAAAGAAATGTTACTGAAAAACTCGGCAACAAAAGCACCTCGAAAGAATCCCTTCAATGGCTGGTATAGGTAAACGGGTGACAGTGGGCCCGAAATAACTGTTTTAGGAGAAATAATGTCAAACGGTAATGGCCTTCAACGCTTTTTCACTGAACACGGATTCGGCGATGTACTAGATACACATTTTTTTTTTTGAAAAAAAATAAATCAGTCCAAGTCAGGGAAATGCGTGGTTTATATTTTTCTGCTTCGCCACAAGAACGCGTTCTGCACACGGCTTCCGTGGAATCAGTGCTTACAGTTACAAGGCGAGTTAATGCGAAAGGTAACACCGAAATTGCGTTTAAAGCCTTGAATCCCTCGGAACGATGCTTAAAGCGGGGGAAAAAAGATAAACGCGCGTTATAAAGCTGCATACAGCAAACAAACGGAACAACCGTGAATCAAGCACTCGGATTACACGATTGCACGAACCTCCGAACACTGATAAAAACCGTTCTTTCTCATCGCTGCGTGCGTACACTAACGCGCGATGAGGTTTAAAATAACAGAACATCTATCGCTCAGCGTCACCAGACAGTTTTATTTGCTCGCACTGATGTGCGTCATCGAAGGGCTTTTTTTTGTTTTTTTTTTTGCGCGCTGGAGAAAAAGGAATTTTGTTCTTTTCTCCATTTGCTATAATTTGTTTTTTGCAAGTCTCCTTTCCATGCCCTTGCGCCTTCTTATAGTGTGTCAAATTTCTATTTAGAGCCTTCGCGTTTCTCCCAGACCGATCTTCATAGCGCAATTTCCCACAGCGCTAGGACGCGGTTTTGTTCCGACGATACACTTAATGCTTGCGCTAACTCCACAAACTAATAGTATAGCGCTGTCTTTCGTTAAAGGTTTAACCTTGTGCTGACTATTTTACACGATATAAAATGAAGGTAGTCATGCTCTCATTGCAATACTAATCCTGTTAAAAACCTGCGTTTGTGTTTCGATACCAGGCATCGAGATATCATGCCAGGGGAAAGTGAAGTTTTGAACGTACGCTGGAATATACATAGTGGCTGCTGCAAGGAACGATGCGCATCCACTCACGCACGACTATGTACCAACGCATTTATACACGTTACAGCGACAGCACAAAAAATTTATAAAGAAAAGAAGACATGCATACTGCTACTGTCGAAAGTGTCGCGCGCTTATCAATTACTGCCTCAGGAAAGTAATTGATGAAGTACTAAAAATGATCACATAATTTTACGTCACTTCCAATTTTATGTGCGAAGCATTTGTTTGCTTGCTCACAATAAGCCGCATTTAATTACTGCACGATTTTATCTCAAGCAGAACGGTCCACGCTTAGAAAAGTCTGTTTAGCAGATCCTCTTAGACATATTACGGTAAGGGCGCAGGTCTTCGGCGTATATGAATGAACCTGAACAAAAATGCAGTTGCGTGGTGTCTCGAAACGGTTTCTCGCAGCACAATTCCCAGGCGCGTCCATGTTCCGCTAATGCGGTTGTATTATATAGTTCGAGCAAAATATAAATGATAAAAGCTGCATCTCTTGTTGCAGCTTGTCTTGCGAATAGAGTAACTTTTGTTATGTGTAAATGATTACAAAAAAAAAAAAAAGAAAACAACAACAAATTAATCGAACTAGAGTGACCGTTCCTCAGTAGAAAAAGGCAATCGATGAACTGTAATAAAATTCTATAAAATTTTACGTATTACAAGTGGTCAAATGCAAATAATTCGTTGCCTACAAGTCGGGCCTGTACGCACTTCACGTAACCGCTTATGCGAAATGATAAATATATTTCCGGCTAAATATGCGCATAAGGTAACTCTTACACTTGCAGCCTGTGTATGTGTCGACTAACTCGAATCGCAAAGGTTGTCAAGGAGCTATGACTATTAAGCAAAACCTGTGCGGGGCTGAGTTCTGTGTCGATGTGACAAGACACGTAACACAGCTGTTCGCATACTGCCGCGTGCGACAAATGCAGGAGTGATGTGATAAAGAAGCAATCAGTACGCGTGCTTTTTTCTTTTAAATTACACTCAAGAAACCGTATTAAGATAAATCTGCTTACATTAGCCGATAAATCGGCATATAATAACTGCTCAGAGTTGTAAAAGATGGCGCGACCGTTCCCGAACACAAATGACCACGCATAGACGTGCGCAGGGTTGTCAATCACTAAGTAAGCGGGGGGGGGGGGGGGGGGTTAACTGCAGCGCACCCTTGTCCTCCTTTAAACCCCCTCCCACTTAGGCCATTTTGGTCAAAACGCAAGGCAATGTCGTGAATTGAATCAGGATACGCTTATACAGACTTCCACGGACGCGTGTTTTGTGCTCAGGGAAGTCTTCTATACTGATTTGTTGCTGTACTGCACGTTCGTAGATGCAATCGTGGTTAAAGTTACCGCGCCGTGCTTCCGCTTGCCGCTCTTTTGGGTTGCGTGCTGAAGTGGGAAGTTTCTAAGAGCAGCGGATTTTTATGAAATTCTGCGTAGCGAATTTCATAGAGATGTATACTGGACGTCAAGATTGTCATTTACGGGTGCAAGATCCGGGAAAGCTTCAATGCGCAAACGGAAAAAGGCGATTCAAAGAAACCCGCCGCGAGGCGTCACTCTACCAAGCAGGAAGCGTGTTCGAATCCTGGCCTCGGCGGCTGCGCTTCGACGGGGGCAAAAGTGCTCACGTATACTTAAATTGAGGCGCGCACGTTTAAGAAATGAAATTAATTGGAATCTTCCGGTACCCCATGCTTCGTAATCAGATTGTAGTTCTGTCACGAACTTAGTTAACGTTTCAATGAAGCTGCATGGGCTCTTACACACACACACACACACACACACACACACACACACACACACACACACACACACACACACACACACACACACACACACACACACACACACACACACACACACACACACACACACACACACACACACACACACAATTTAGTCTATTCTGACGCATATAAGCGAAGTCGCCTGTTAAATGGAAATGAAAACTTACGGGCGAGAAGCTTTGAGAAGTTGGCCCCCTGCTCCTTTGTTAAAGATTATGTTCGGTCAGTGAGAACGTAAACACTTTTTTTTTTCTGTTCTGAAGGACGAGGCAGAAATAACGCGCACTTCACAAGTTCTCGATGCTTCTGAACCAACTGTAGCTCGAGATGTGTTATTCTGTTCTGAAGGTCTTTTATTCCCTACTTTTATTTTGTCCCAGGTTCCTTGGAAAAGGAATAGTTGTTTAGGAATGCTATCTCGAACAAAGGATGTTTCTTCAAAGAGCAGTGACAACAACAAGAAAGTATCTTTTCTTTTTGTTTTGTTTTTTTAAAGGACATGACAATGCATTTGCCCAGAGGTCGTTGCCGATAAAAGTCCTTGGTCGAGAAATCGGTGCCACTTGTTTCTGAAGCTCCACGTTCACGAGAACATACCCCGTTACATTATGTACCGTATACCTTCAACGGCTACCTTCTGCGCATCGTTACAAACAAAGCCTGCATTTCGATGGAGGCGAAATGTTGAGGCCCGTGTGCTGTGCGACGTCAGTGCACGTAAAAGAACCCCAGGTGGTCGAAATTCCCGGAGCCCTCCACTACGGCGCCTCTCATAATCAGAACTGGTTTTGGGACGTTAAACCCCACAAAACAACAACAACAAACAAAGCCTTCTATCTCTTCATATCACACCTCCTCAGGCTAACCTTTTCCATGTCTTTCGTGCAAATGATATCTCACCGCAGGCACGTTTCTGCAGTACGAGGAAAATTACTCGAGGCGTATGTTCCGGCTGCGAAAAAGAGAAACGTCCCTAAATTTGTTAGCTTCAGCTATGTATAAGTGCTTCTACCCAACTGCGTGAACGTGCTTCTCAGCAACTTTGCTCTGCCCAGATGCCCGGAATTCACACTGCGCGTCCCGAAAAATTACAAGCTGACCTGGTTTCATGTTTCTAGCGCTTTAGTAGTTCGCGGTTGAGCTCACTTTGTCATACCTGATTATTATCGCCCCGGCGGAATGGCATAGCGGTTTAACATATACCTATGCGCCAAAATCGCATCAGTTGTAAACAATCTTTCCTTTAGAATTGGAATATTGCATGGTCATTTTGTATTCGTTTCATACTCATCAGGTGTCGCGCAGCAGCTTCCACAGTGTTTCACGACGGGTCTATATGCTCCGGCTTTCGGAACAATTCCTAAAGGAGCTTATTAGACAGTCAAATTGGACAACATACAGTGCATCATGAGCTTCGATGTGCTTGCAAGAAACGCTGTCTCGAATTTTGACTGAGAACAGACGGCTTGAAGATAATTTATGTTAACTCTCAAGTCTATAGAAACAAAGTGTGACTCCCTTTTCCGGACTTGCTGCGATACGCAAGTATACAGACGCCGTATAAAACGTTGACACGTGGACGCACGTGCGTCATGCAGCAGACAACACGGACAACACGTCGGGTTGCTGTCGTCACCACTTCGGCAATCCACGTCACTAGATAATACGTGTCGCCACTCTAGAGTTTCCCGCTCTACTGGCGGCATTTTCGAAATCGTGGACTACGCCATATAAACTGTGCAATATTAAATTATTAATGGCATAATCGCGCAAATGCCGGCCGTCATCATGGTGCCACATAGCAGGCCTTTGAAGGAAGATAATGAATTTGCCCTGGAATATTTTGGTGTCTATACACTTCTTTTTTTTTTTTTTAAGGTAAAAGGTTGATTTTATATCGCAACTTGTTTCACGTTCTTGCCCCGCACGGTGGTCTAGCCGCCATGGCACCCGGCTGCTCATCCGAAGGCCGCAGAATCAAATCCTGGCCACGGCGGCTGTATTTCGATGGAGGCGAAATGTTGAAGCCCGTGTACTGCGCGTTGTCAGTGCTCGTTAAAGAAGCCCATGTAGGCGGTCGACATTTCCGGATCCCTGCACTACGGCGCTTGTCATAATCACATCGTGGTTTCGGGACGTAACACCCCAGAAATCAGCCAGTTTCATGTTTATTCGACACTTAAGAAATGTCGGAGTTCTTGCCATAATTCCATCCGACTTTTCTGTCTTGACATTCAATACTTTGTGTATAGTATACACACTTTGGCGCATGCTGCATGGAGTTATATCTGAGTGTATAAGGTCATCTAATAGATCTAGACGGCGCTGGCTATCAAGTGCCGCGATGATGGTGGTGAAGAACTTTAAAGAATAAATTGGGAACTCTGCGTGGGGAGTCCGCTGGTCAAGTGCCCCGCCAGGCTCGGCTGCTTGCCTGACGCTCTTAATAATTAAAGGTCTTCTGGCCCCGTAAGCCCAGCCTAAGCAAGAAACAAAAGCGACATTTCTTAGGGCCTATTTTACCCTTCTTAGCCTCCTGTAGTTTCGCGTACCTGCATGCTTCTAACGCGCTCGTCGCCTGCTGCCTTTCCCCGAGTACAAGGCGAGTCGCTTCGACGTCGCAAGTGCACGCGCTTCCTTATGGCGCGAAAGGATGGGACTTTTCACGTAACACAGCAGTTCGCTGCGTGTTACAGAATTGGCCTACAGCCCGAAAAAAAAAAAAAGGATAACCCCTCCTCCCCCAGTGCTTTCACATGTCACGAACTGGGCAATAACAGCACACACACACACACAAAAAAAAAAGGGAAACATAGATGAAGGGAAACCCCGAATAAACAGAAATTGCAGAAAATGCAGACATAATCCTCACAAACGGAAGTTTCTGTGCTTGCTCTATCAAACCGAGTGCGCAGCCGCAGTTCGGCTGCATCACCGAGCATCAGGAGCTATACGAGTGTTTAGGACGCAGTTGACGTTCGAATACTGAGGCGGCGGTTGATTGCATAAAAATGAGCGGAGGGAGCATCGCGAGCACTTCTGCTCCATACCGAACGGCGTTCCTCTCCCGTCGTGATCAGAGCAATGAACCCGCAGGATTGTTGACAACGCTGTCGTCCGGGGTGGGGGGAAAAAAAGCGTCGAGACAATGGGAACGTGGTCACATAATCGCGGGCCGAACAGCGCATATTGCCACAGACAGGCGTGCGCCACAATACTTCGACTTTGCGGAGAACGGATTATATCATGCTATCATGCGGTGTTTCTTGTGCACACGGTATATATATGTATACGTAAGCGCAGTGCACACTGGATTAAACGCGACATGAGAACGACAAGCGTATAGCAAATGGTTTATACGCGCAAGTGCTCGAGACAAACACGTCGCGCTAATTGAATCTGCGCTCTGCAGGAAGGCAGACGCTATGTAATGCACCAGGCAACACCATACGCCAGATTCAGATTCTTATTAGATTTCTTTTGTTGCTGAGAGAGCACTACATCGCCGCTTCGATTTCCAACCGCGACGAGAGAACTTTAGTGATGACCCACCGCGGTATAGGCTATGTCCGCGCACGTTACAGAACGCCGGGTGGTAGAAATTTCCGGAGCCCTCCACTACGACCTCTTTCATAATCGTATCGTGGTTCAGGGACGTAAAACGCCAGAAATTATCAGAATTTTAGTAATGCCGCAAAGTGGAACCTAGTTGGCACGACATCATTGCTGGTGAATTTCGGTGAACTAGAATCAGGATAACTTGGGACACCTCACAAGCTCCACTTTCAACGATGTATTTGGAAGTTGGATATCTGGTTGCAGAACGTAACATGTTATGCAATGCCCAGCTTTTAGAAATCCGAAAAATCGCATCCAGTGGGAGATAGTCATCACCAAATTTTGCAGTGATAGCGAACTGAGCGCACCAGACGAGCCGGAAATGAGGTTTACCACTTATTGCGCATTATATTATTAGTCTGGTCACTTCGTCTTTACGACTGCACACAACCAATTGAACACGGAAACAGAGGCGCGCAACTGTATGTGCTGCACTAGCTTGGACAACCCGCCATTCTGTTCAGTTAACATCATGGCATGCTTGTCGTTCAATCACTGCCGCTATTGTCCCACGTGGTCTTGCCAAACGAGAACGGTATCTGGTATACAACGCATTGGTTGCAGGTATGGTAAGTAGCCTATACCGTACGTCTTGTCAAAGCCTTTTGTCTTCCATCAGTGATTGGGTTGCTGATTTTCCATAGCTTCTCATACCTGTCGAGGGTCATGAAGACCAGAGTCGCCCGTGCTAGTACCTTTTCTGCGTAGCAGAAAGTTTTGTCGAAGTAAGGCATAATTCGCGATTCTTCTCTAGCATCTAGAATCAGCCATTGTGCGCTATCTTGACTGCTGGAAGGTGGCTTCCAGAGTCAGGCTTATGCAACTGACAGCACGAACAGGTATGAGGGCCCCCAAAATGAGGGCCTCAGAAGTGGAAGTCTGCGCCTGAAAGCTGTCCTCCGACTCTGACAACCATTACACGGGGGTGTAACGGTTCTCAAAGTCAAGAACTCCCCCCCCCCCCCCCCCCTCTTTTTTTTGTATCCTTTTAAACTTACGTTAAAGAACAAAAAATATCATTCGTACGGTACCACTATTCGTGTCAAAAGTGAAGCATGCTGTAAGCATGACAGACTGCGCACCTGTGTTGTACGCCATGTCAGACACACACGTCCGCTCTATTTCTCCGACAGTGTTCGCACGAGTTCGTGTAGCTGTCCTGGTACTAATTCATTCGTCACGCGTGGTTTGTTTACCCCGGGGCGGTGGGGTTGACACCTCTCGAACACTGCTGGCATTTCTAGGCCGAAAAAGAACACCCCCCGCGACGCATTCTTCAGATAACAGCAAATATACCGGCTGATGCCCAGTGCATCATCCACGGACATTGAGACTCAAGTCGCACCGAACAGTGGGAAGCACGGAAGCAGTGCGCCAAGCACCCGGCAGTGTGCGAAAACAAGAAACGCACGCACGGAGAACGTATTAATTAGATGCTCACGTGAAAGGGGATATCAGTGGCGAGCTCATGTAGCTGTTCTTCGTCGGTTCTTCGGTATAAGCAGTCGAACACTGGCAGCGCTGCACGAGCACTGCTCTCGGTTGGGTAGTCACGCACGCGTGTGGTAGCGCGCACACACACACACAACACGACGCGTTGCGGCGATTGAACTGATTGAAAACTGCTTCGGCAGCAGCGCCGACGTCCGCGAGTCGTATACGTCAGCCTTGCGCGCGTCGGCGTAAGTCGATTACGGAATGAAGGAGAAAGAAGACAGGAAACAAGAAAACAGCGCCTCGCATCGGCTTGGTGAAACCTCATTAAAGCGATGACTCAGAAGGTCGCGCGCCGCCTCGGACATCGCTGCGGACCGGATTTGAGGGGCACAGCATGCAGCGGGCCGGATCCAGCCGTCAAAGCGAACGGTCGGCAGTGGCGCACGTCATCGCGTCGCTCGCTGGACAGTGTTCTGACGCGGGATCGGACACGTGCCGTACAGGGTTTTGCCCCGCAGACGACAGCCTTTGCTCGAGGAAAGTGTGACTCTCTCTATATAGTATATATAAAGGTTCGCGGTGCGCCGACTCGTGTTTTTTCACTCGTCGTGCGCACTCGCTCCACCCAGCTATACACGCTCGATTCTTTGCGCTGCACTAACTGAAAGAATAATAATAAAAAGAGACTAGATTTTTGTTCCTCGATGACCCCATTCTATACCGTCGCGGTTTTGTTACAATCCAGCTCTTCACCGGGAGAGAAATGAAGTGGCGGGCATGCTCTTAGAGAAAAGCGTTTAGCAAATAACCGTACCTGCTCCGCTGTGACGTTTCAAACGGCGACCTCTTTCGTTAGTATAGGAAGTTAATACCTATACGGGAAACACGTGAGGGGTAACACAAGACGTCAGACGTATAACGCGCGACGTCACATCGCAGATACACTGCTGACTCGCTTTCGACATGACCGCGCATGATTTGCGGAGGAATGGAATAAGGGGTGACCCAGATTATATCCGTCATATTATTCCGCGCAGCCTATAAAGGCCCACGCACCTGCGCTGAGCAAGTTGGAGCCGTACTACACGGATGATGCAAACTGTCTGCCGCAACTCGCGCGCCCTTGCTGCGGCATGATCGTACTGCGCAACTCTCGTGCAATATACGCGGTCATGTGCTCGGCTCACAGGTGCTGCAGCTCTTTCGTCATTCGCCCGCGCACGACGGCAGCATTGTTGAGCGCACGTGGCTTAAAGGGCAACTCCGGCGATTTTTCATGGTCCACTGATGTCAATGAAATTTTCAGCATATGTTCTCATCGTCACTGCGATAATATATGCCAAGTCAGGCGGTTGTAAGTCATTTAGTATTCCTGTAAATGAATTTTTAAAATTTTTAGCGGATTCCCACGCGGGCCACCCTGTGTTTTTGACGGCATCGCCTTTAACGCTGCCTACCCGAGCCAGCGGGCCATCAAAAGCAAAACGTCGACATTTCAGCTCTCAAATCGTCGCTGTCAGGTTCAGAAAAGCTGGCAGAAATCAATATATCGTCGGATGACCTCGCCACTGGCATTTTTCTGGCGCCAGCTCGATATATCTGATGGCGGGAAGGTTGTGACGTCATCGCATACGCTGCACGAAGCATCTACCCGTTTCGGTTTCGGTTTTAACACGACTTTCAGTTGGTTATTTAAAATTATTGGTGCGTTTCTGAGCAAACTGAACCACCCTGGCTGTTACAGGACTACTAGTACCATTAGAAAACATTTATATCAGACTATGGTGAAAAAACCGCCAGAGTTGCCCTTTAAGCAGTTTTCACAGTGTTAGCGTACGATGGGATTCGCGCTGTACTTCTATTTCACATAGGTTCCGATACAGGAGAACGAAGTTCTGTCCGCGATCACGTGAGGACGCTATAGAGAGCGGTGATCGGATCAAATTATAGGCCTGCACAACGTAAGGACCCATTTTTGCTAGATTTTGTTTACTTCTTATAATCCCCCATTTGTATAAGACCGGTTTCCGGTGGTACGTGGACGGAGAGCCGCACGGGTATTTCTAGAGTGAATAGGACTCAAATACAATCGTTGCACTTTCCACCTGGCTTCATTCACAGTTGTCATCACGATCGCCTGGTTGTGTGTGGTAAGATCATTTTAGATAGGAACGGAATCGGGGAAAAAAGAAACCGCCACATGGCCCGGAGCACTTGTCTTGGCAGCAGGGCATGAGAGAGCGGTATAGGTGACAGAACAATACACAATCACTCCGAGCCTGTGGAAACCGTGCAAGTTAAACGTTTCTTTGCACAGTCGGTTTTGTGTACGAGTGGTTGATGCTGGAACCCTTGGCTTTACTCGTCCACTTTAAATCACAATATTTGAATTCACGCACGAAACATGCACAACTTAGAAAAAAGAAAGGAAGAAAGGAAAAGCTCCACGCAGAATCTCCTCTGTGGGTTGTCGAAGGGATGCGTAAGCGTTTGCGGCTTTCCACCTGCTGTTTCGTCGTCTCGCATGATACTGTGCTGTGTTTATAGGCGAGTATATAGTACGCCCCTCGTTGGGGATTTCTTATGTACTTAAGGGTTCATATGCGCAGAATTCATATGTACTTAAGGTTTTGTCATTTATAATTTTATTGCTGTATATTTGTTGTAAACCTGTGCACCTTCTTCGCTCTGTATAAAACTGCGTTCCGTATGAATTAACAGTGTATTATGCTGTTTCTCTGTAAAAGTGCTCTGAGTGCGCACATTCGGGTGCTAGGGTCCCCGTCAGGCAGAGCACATCTGCCTTTTGCTCATATGCATCCGAGACATTGCTGTCTGAAATAAAGAGCTGAATGAATGATGGCGTCCTGTAGTTGCTCTCAGCCCACTGCTGCATGACAGTGATTACGCAAAGGCCAATGTGAGACAATATGCGGAAAAGGTTTTAGCTCGAAGTAGCAGGTTCGATCCCCGCAGCCGCGGTCACACTCCCATAGCGCGAAATGCAAAGAAAGAAAAATTACTGAACGCAACAGTGCATGGCGAAGGATCACGTATACGGTAAGTAGATATAATGATGAAGGGTGGAATGACCAGCATAATTGATGGCTCACGACATCAACAACTTGACACCCTGATCAGTTACGTGACGATCAAGGAAGGATAAAAGAACAGCTTCGCTGTTACGACGGTTTTTCACGGCGTAGAACTTCATGGCTTGAATTTTTTAGCGCTCGTCGGCGCGTGAAAAAACTCAACGAAAGGCCATGACCACCGGAACGCGTGGGGTGTGTGGCGTGTGCGGCGTTAAATTTTCGCAAATTCAGAATTTTTCTAACGTCACTGTCGGCGTTGCGCGTTGCTCTAGCGCAGGTTTTTTTTTTATCCTAGCAAGTGTTTTCCTTTCGCATTTTTGTACCACCTATACAAAGCACCGATATGATTCAGACACAATCACATCTTGCAAGCTCGGGTAAATAGACCACTGGGTGATACACGTGGCATAGGAAAGCATTGCTCAGCGCCTCCGATTCACCCGCATGGGGGCTGTTGGAACGACAATAAACACCGGAAAATAAGGTCGTATAAAAAGATGAAATTTAAATCATACATGCTGTGAAGAAACAGCGCGGATGAAAAACTAGGACGAAAGCAGGAGGGAACGCACAAGCTTTTGTACTATGCACCCTTCTATAATCAGTCACATCAAGTGTAGGGCTTTATTATAGGTAGGTGTGATGTCAGGGAGTAAGTTTAGTACAAAAATGTCAGCAAACCATCACAGTAATTAATGAAAATTAATCATACGGAAATAGGTGCGCACCGCATTAGATACACGGGTATGAGCTACACGTAAGAAGGAGAGACAAAGAATTCGCGCGTGCCCGCATTAGATATGTGGGCGTGATTTTTTCCACCTAAGGTCTACCCCGGTCAACCAAAGGTGCACTAAACACCGAAAAAGTCAATAAACCATCAGGATAATCAATGGAAATTCATTAAATGGAAGTAGGTGCGCCCTACTTCCATTTAATGGAAGTAGGGCGCACCGTACTTGTGGCCATATCCGTATATAGAATGAACGCATTCTATATACGGATATGAACCACAAGTAAGAAGGAAAGAAAGAAAAAAAGGAAGGAATCACGCGAGGCTCGTACCTGCATTCCACATGTGATTATGTGAGCCAATTCAATTAAACTAAATATTACCTCAGTCAAACAAAAGTGCACCAGACACCCGCCTCGGTGGTCCAGAGGCTACGGCACGTGACTTCTGCCCCGAAGTTCGCGGGATCGAATCCCGGTGGCGGCAGCCGAGTTTCGATGGAGGCAAAATGGGAGAGGCCCACGTGCTGTGCGATGTGAACAGGTGACTGATGTTATATGTGAATCACTCTGCACGCAGGTAGTTATATGTAAAGGGGCGGATCTAGAGGAGGGTTTCCGGCTGTCCTGACCCCTCTCTTATTTTTATTTATTTTTTTATTGCGATGCATGCCCCCAAGAACAGGTCCCACTTCATAAACATCTTTATAAGTGGCTTTTTAGTCGCGTCAAATGCATCGTCTCGCATCTGGAGGCGCGGGTGCCGATTTCTTGGGGCTTTGGTGCCCCATATGTAGTTTAGGTCTCAAAATTTCCATAAGCTGACCCCCCCCCTCCCTCCCCTCTTTCTTGTCCGCGAAATCCTGTATCCGCCCCTGGTTATGTAATGTACGGTTTTCTGTTAGGGTTCCCTGAAGTTAGTGTTAATTGAATTGCCGTTAACGTACTGACACTCTGTGGGTTATGCCACACAAAAACGCTCCAGTTAAGCGCACGCGCACGTTTGTGTGTGCACCTGTAAATATGCCATTGGACTATTGTTGCCACCTGGGTCTATCCCGAATGTGGCAAAATATCACCCATCGTTTCAAACAGTTTCCACGATGGTGAGAGGGAGACCAGGAAGGTTGTCATTTTCTCTTGTCTAGCGTATCTGACATAATGAGTATAGCGTCAGCTGCTATCACGCCAGTGCTAGCCCATGATTCAAGACCCACAATCGGGCATCATTTCTATTTTTCTTTCACCCTCCCTCTTTTTCTTTCTTTCTTTTACTTTTTCTGGTGACATACGGAAAGGACTAAAAAAATTGCTTCGCATTACAACACCGACACTTATAGGGGCAGCGGTAAAATGAGGTGAGTAGAGAACAGCTTGGCTGCACACTGCGGGACTACACGTACAGATTTAACTTGGGGACGGATTCGTGTGGTGAGTCGTGCCAGCATTGTACGGAACATGGCTGTACAGTACAGATGTTATAAGCTGTAATAGCACTCAGTTGTGTTAGGAATCGTGGCCTGTCGTGACACGTCGCACGTTTTGAATGAACATATTTTTGACTCTATACTGCTTACGTAAGGCAGAATGTAAAGGCCGCATGGTCTGACGGGGGCCCGCACGCAACACGCAAGTCACACATACATACCTAAATCAAATGGATTGTCGCGATAAGATGCATTCAAATATCCGGCAAGTATATCAGATGCGCACTTCGTTTTCGGGGTAGAACTTCAACTAAAGGAAAAATACGAAGAAATTCTATTGTATAGTTTCACGAATTATACGCGGAAAAAACACTCAGATGATTTTTTATAACTGTCTGGCATTTTAGGCCAGAGGGATATTTCTCCTCACACCATTATCTCGTTTCCGGCTCACCTCGGATCACATCTTGCCTCCTTGGCCAACCTGAACGAGATTGCACACGCCCGAGCGCGCGAACTCACCGCGCTGGGCAGTCTGGGGTATCTTCGGACTTGGATCTAGCGGTCTGCTCAGTTTTAATGAGATCTCAAAACCTTATCAGTTGGGCAGGAGGGGTTTCCCCCGTCTTCACGAGAAACTCTTTAGAGAACAGGCATCTACCCTTCGTATGCTTCATACGAGGTCATACCCTAGTTTTCATTCCCACAGCCAGGTCACCGAAGGCCCTGATCCAACACGCCCAGATTGTGGCGCCACTTGTACGTTAGACCACATGTTCTCAACGTACGACCTAAGAGGAATGGAGCTCCATGCTTAGGAGCTGAGGCCTTCTGCATCAACTCAGGGCTGTCCAGAGGGCCCGCGACGCGGCAGTGAGGCTCGGCCTACCCGTCCCGACGTGGGAGCGGCCCGCTGCTCTACCGCCTTGAGCGGTAGCGTTCCTCAGGATATAAAGTCTGTCTGTCTGTCTGTCTGTCTGTCTGTCTGTCTGTCTGTCTGGCGTTCGCATCATCGTCGTCGTCCTCGTCATCATTATCATTTAAATCCGCTGCAGGACGCAGGCAATCGCCAGATGACTTCCAGTTTGCCCATTCTTCAGCGAGTTGATTCGACATTATGCCTGCGAATCTCGCAAATTCGTCGCCACATCTAACCGTGTGCCTGCCTCTGCTACGTTATCCATGTTACAGCAACCACTCTTACATCGACCGCTCGTTAACCGCACTTACAGCAGCGTGATAAACAATACATACGTATTACTATCGCTCAACGGGCTATTGCTCGACTCCGTATATGACTCAGCTTTGCTCGACACTGTAAGAGTGCGCCAACGAAGGACGCTTACGATATGCACGTTACGCACACAACTACTAGTCTTGCACAAATACGTTGATGCTACTGGTAACACTTGGTTGAATGTCAAACAATTACGCATAGGCAATTTCCTCGCCGAATGCCTCGCATGACATCGATTCCCACCAATGCGCGGGATCTGTTGAATTTTTTTTTCTTCCTCTTATCGTGACGCCTTTCATCTCTCGTTCCATTGCACGTAGTTTTCATTATCCGCCCATGTTTCTGCACTGTAAGCTACTGCCGGCAGAATGCAATGGTTGTACACTTTACGCTGTAGCGCGGTTCACTTCGGATATTCTGCATATACAGTGGTTAGTCTTGTTCATTTCATCGCAGCAACTTGTAACACCTTGTAGTAACACCGAATACCTTACAAAAAATTTTTGGCTTTGACGCCACGAGCATGACCATGACAGCCTTCCAATGCATGTAAGACCCTCTCTGCCGCTCTCCCTTTCGCCACAATATCATTTTATGCCTTTTTCTATTTATTTTGTCTCAGTAAAGTCATAGCAGCCTTAATAGAAAATGTGTAGTGCACGGAACTGTTCGGCCACGCTGGTACTAGTGAACTGTATAAGTAACCAGAACTTCCTTCTATTTATATTCATTTAAGCCGTGCGCCACCGCCTCCACAAGATCAACTGCAATACGTGCAGGCCACCAACGGTATACATATGTTGCAGTGCCGGCTTATCGTGACCCACCGTGCCCTGTATGCATTACACATATGCGCGGGCATCGCGCGTCACCACGCCAGTCATAAGAGTTAAGGTATAGTCGTCGACATTCGGTAACGTCGTACACGATCTTGGATGCGTTATGCGTTAATCTCAGAGGTTTCTGCGCAGGCGTCTGCGTAACGCCGTTGGCGCGCGTACCGTGGAGGGCGTATACACGTAACGTGAATGAGGCCTTCGGGTACGTGCTATACGTCTATGTACGATAAGCTCAGAGTTAGAGAGTTTTTTGGCTCCGACATCGTCCTGGAGTTGCCACATCCGATTCTCATCTGGCCACATATTGGCGGAAGATGAGAATCGGACACCAAGACTGCTGCGCCGTAATTAAAACGGAAAGGCGCGCGGAGTTTCGGGGGTCATGGTGACTGCGGTGATTATTTAAGAGAGTTGCGTCACTTTAGCTTTTCCCTGTTTTTTCTCTGTCTATATAAATAAGCTCCGACACATTAAATAGATGACTTGCCTAGTGATCTATCTTATTTAACTTGTTCTCGTTAAAGAATTACGCACCAATCAAGGAAAGGGAAGGGGTCAAGGGCTCGTTCTTTATTTGTTAGAAACAACTTAATGAGCAAACAGACAATGAAGCCTAGGAAAGCATAGGGGAAGTTACTTGTGGTATTGTAATTGTGGAGAAAGTAGAAAGGAATTAAAGTGGACGAAAAGACAAACAAGGGTACTTTAAGGAATATACAAATTATTCACGAAAGAAATTTCTGCTAGGATAAGAGGAACACTCGACTCTAACAAACCTAGAGAGTAAGCTGGTTCTAAAGGTTATTGCCCAAAAGACCACGGCCATGTTGTTAATCTAATATTTGAGAAAAATTGCTGAGTTAACGAGCCTCTTTTATATGGCTTTTATGTAGACTACGAGAAAGAATTCGACTTTTAGTAGAAATACCAGCACTTTTTAAAGGCTTTACGCCGACAAGGGATACTCATAAGTGTAATCCATAATTGACGTCTACACAGATTGTACAGTCACCTTACTCCTCCACGAAAGAAGCAAGAAAAAAAAAACTAATAAAAAGACTCATAAGAATAATAAATAAATTCCCATAAACAGACGAGTCAGGCAAGGAGATGCAACCTATCCGATGGTACTTACTGAATGTTTAGAAAAAGTGATCAAGCGTCTAGGCTAGGAAGAGGAGGGAATTAAAATTGACGGAAAATATCAATTTAACGTCCGGAGGCGACAAGGCGCTCTTCAGCAATGACAGTCATAAACTACGATACATCGTTAGAGAGTTTTAGGATAGGGTACTTAGCGTTAGCGTCCTTTGGGTTCGTTAGGTTAGTGTAAGGGCGCAATAAGAGCTTTAGAATAAGGCTCGTAGTCCGCAAATGCTAACTCAAAACAAGCACGTTCGCGGCGACACCAAGGTAATCGTAAACAGTTCCTCGCACCGTACGGGATCTCAACGAGATCAACACAAAGCTTTTGGGGGCTTCGGGTACGATACGCTATTTTCGAAAAATAGGGGCCGGAACGATAACACGAACCCCGCTTTGGGTACGACGCATGCGCAGTGGCAGAGAACCCAAACGATACGACACCCCAAAGCTTTGGGCGCCCTATCCTCAAACTCGTTATTGATGACTAATATATACCGCGAATGAAATTATTAAATTAGGAATCAATGAATTAGCCTTTATGATATGTGCAAGAGTATGTATACCTAGGGCAATTACCAGCAGAGCAGCCTACTCATGAAAAGAAGATTCTCTGCAGCTAACGATGGCCTGGAGCGCATACGAGAGTATTCCCACGGGAGGTTATTCCAAAATCACGACTGCAGACTTACCGCTGTCTCTAAAGCGAAAAGTGTAAACAATCGATGCATTCTGCCGGTACTAACGTATACGGCGCAGAAAGGACAAGAAAAAAACAACAGTCGAGATGAAATTGAGGGCCTCACAGTGTGCAATGGCAAGAAAAATTATAGGTGTAACGCTAACAGATTAAAAACGAGCGGAATGGATTACGGAGCAAACATGTATAGCTGGCTGATATGCGCTTGTCAATTAAGAGAGAGAAGTGGACCTGGGCAGGACACGCAGTGCGAAGGACGGACATACGGTGCCGGGTGAGAAGGACAGAATGGATAGCAAGAGCGGGAGAACGCAGTAGAGGAAGGAAAAAGGTCAAGTGGGGCAATTTAATTAAGAGACTCGCAGACATAAAGTGGAATCAATTCGCTCAGGGCAGGGCAAATTGGACATCGCTGGGAGAAGCCTTCGTCCTGCAGTGAGCTTAAAATAGGCTGCCGGTGGTTGTGGTGGTGGCTTCGGATAAGCGGAATGACTGGTAAGTTTTCAACACTGGCTATGTATACCAGTATAGCGCTGCGCGTGTTTATATACGCAACGCCGTGCACTGTCCATGGTAGTCGCCGATTAGGACAAGGGAGCGGCCGTTCTGGCCGGGGTCCAATTGGCGGTGGAATGTAGAGACACTTGCTTACAGATATTGAGGTACACGCTAAGCATTACGCGGCATACCTCATATCAAAGATTTTGCTGTGCTATAGTTAGACCGCACCACTTAATCTGGTGTAGTTTATAGCTCACGAAAGGTCAAGGACGTAGGCAGACCTGAGACACACATGCGCCGACTAACAGTGTTTACTTCGAGCCCAGACACCTCTTTGCAGCAGTCATCACAAATGCGTAGACCGCAATGGCCACCTATCTCTACGAAGTAGGGTATACGCTGTCGCAATAAAGAGCAAGTGACGGGTCTTGAAATGCAGTAATAAGCTAGCCTGTCAAAAATTAAAGCTTCGATAATTTCGCCCACCAACTGACCCTTGCTCCGGCCAACGACGGAGAAGTCTTGAAATATACTGGGACGCACGCGCCGCAGTCTGCACTGAGGGGCCCATCCCGGTTTTCTTTTTACGGTCATGGCGTTGTTCCTTTAGATGCTTAATGTGACACGTATGTCTGTTTCCTCGTCCCCTGATGCACCATACCCGCTACACATTATGTTAACGATATGCTACCGAACCAGTCAATCAGCCACTTTGTTTTCACGTGTAAAGAAAAACGGTTATTGCATCGATGCAGCTTGCAAGGGTCCGTGATGTTCGGGCTATAACACCTCATCATGCCGAGCGCGGATTTCCGTCTACGGTTGCTCAAGTATACACACTACACGAATGGAGTGCGCAGACCAGCAGGCGCACACGCAACGATGACACGTGAAGTGCCTCGTATTTACGCGCAACTGCACAACGTGACGAAACGTTCTGCTTTCGCTGCACCTGCTCGAGAGGAAACAATCGTATATACATAAAAAAGAGTGTGCACGTGGAGAGCGCGTGCCTTCTGCAGGATTTGCATTGTCCCGCATAATACAATTATCGCGTAACAGCGGCCTGCAAAAGAAAAAAAAAAGTAGACAAAGAGACACGACGCCATGCCTACACGTGGTCTCTGCGGCCCATGCAAATGGGAAATGCGTGTACGTACGCGCCGGGGCCAGGCCTCGAATGCCTGGCCATCTTTGGAGCCAAGGTCTACTCCTGCGCGATACATATGTATAGTATACATCCACCGAAAGACCGCGCAACCCGTACTTACACATATATCTATATATATTACCCCGTGGATGAACCTTCCAAACGCAAAACGCGGCGGCAGTCCCACTTCTGCTGACACACAGGGGTGTGAACGTCAGAGCTTGTGCCACGCTGGGCGCGTGTGTATACTAACGTTGGCGAGCCGAGGCCAACGTCAGGCATATATACATACACGTACGTTTGAAGGTTAGAGCTAAACTACGTGCACGACTTTCCGTGCCGCTGTGATTACACGGAAAACTGACATGCACAGCCAAGTATGCGTGTACTAGCCCCGACTGAAACGCCACCGATAACCACGGGCCTGTCTTTCAGTGCCGCTGTAGATTCATGCACAGCGCCACAGAAAGATATGCACATGGTTCATTGTCACGGTAATATATTGTCACGGTAATATAGATATGCACATGGTTGTTGTCGTATAGAGGTGGTGGTATTGCAGCCGGAGTTAGTATCCGCATACTACGCTACACACGTCAGTTCGCCTCTCTCCGTGTAGTCATTACGTGCCACCATAAGTCATTCAGCCTCTTCCTGTAATGCGAGTATAGGATGCGAGACGCGCTTCATTCTGCACTGTGCTCTTTCCTCCAAACTGTTCAACGCTTCTTAACATAGTGGCCAGAGGCGTTTCTATATAATTGCGCTTGCAGAACCAAATTAAGTGCTCTCTTCGTTGCGCTCAGTGCAAAGGGCATGTACATGTTGCAAATGCTAAATTTTAAGCCAAGCAAAATAGCGATGCTTTGGATCAATTCCAAAGCTCACTAACTTTCGATATATCCGTCCCCAAACCCGCTAATAAACGCACTTGTTACCGCTTCAGTCAATATCCTCATTCAAAGCTACGGGAGGGCTCTTGAGATGCCTAATAATAATTAAGAATGCCAATGCATTTCTTAGGTTATGCATATAGTCTGTTAATTTTTCGAGGGACTACATATTTGAGTGAGTTGTGCGGGGACGAAGGCGGTGCGCTATTTTTAGGATTTTTGTTAAGCATGCAGACCTGGTTTCACAATTTCTCCGGCCTCCAGTGTTATTAAACGGAAAGTTAGCATCAACCCATTTGTAGCACAAGGCTACAAGGAAATCTATACGGAATGCTCAGAAATGAAAGCCTCATAGTTGCCGAAAAATTCATCTTGGTCCATGGTTCGAACCCTTTCATAAACGTTGCTCCGCCTTGCGGGTTTCCGCAGAACTCATTTGCCATGTCCACTTTTATTGCGGAGGTATAATTCAGGCACAATCTATCTCAGCATGGCTGTTGATGTTAATGTGATTAGCATTGAAGCAACGCATATGCAGTGAGGCACCTACATTAAGCGAATCTGCGCATTACCAGTTAAACTTCGCAGTATTTTTTTTTTTTTTATTGAAAGCAGCGCATACCTCTTAGCGACCCACAAGGGTCCAACGGCCTATCTCGAAGATGGTATCCCTCAGAACAGCGGCGCGATTACTCTGCCTATTAATTTGTGAGCCAACCAGTGACCTGACCCACGATGATGGGAAAAAACGCTTGGAACGGACGAACGGACGGACGGACAAAGAGACAGACAGAGAGCAAACCGGATAAACTTCCCAAAGAGTACTCCCACTTACCAAAAAGGGGGAAAAAAAAAAGAAACACGTATATATACGATGCGGCTGTCTCTACGGTGGTAGTCTTTTTTGTTTTCCTTCACAATGTTGCATGGTGGCGGCTGCGTGGAATACTGTATACGGGGCGAGCGCGCAGCGTAGGCCGAGGCAACGACAGCGTAGCAGACGCTGTGAGAAGTTACGAGCTATTATCATGTACAGACCATCTGCAGCGACGAAAATGAACAGCTGGGCTGTTCGCCAGCTGGTCGATATTGACGCGCATATAATAATGACATTCGAGACTCACTTGCCAGCGCAGATGTTCCAGCGCGCTGCCCCACTTATTGCGAACGTTGCTCTAGATCTAGAAGTCTCAATGCGCACTCGCACGTACAGGCACAAAAGTAAGCTCACTATAAAGCCTATAGCCACGAGCCCGACTTGCTGCAATTTACAGCTCTTATTGTCTCTCATCTGTACGCAACTCGATGATGACGGAAGATGAGGCGCGGTCACGTCAGTTGGTCCTAACATTCTTGGGCTTTTATACGCACAAAGTGTTTCTGATAATGGCAATAGAAAAAGTGCTTGCGGAATAAAGGACACACTTATTTTGCAGTGACATTACTCGAAGAGACAGGCATTATACATTTGAAATCAAAATGCGTAACTGCCTAAACTTAACAAAACTCCATTAAACGACTTTTTCACTAATTCGTTTAACCCGATTTGAGATAAGCGCTATCAAACATGCGGTAATAATGCACCGTAATGCCCCGAATCTAAAAAAAAAAAGAAAATACTGCAGCACCAACACACTTAATTATTCTTTCGCAAGCTTTGGGAAAGCATACGTGCCGAAGCTGTTATCATCCTCTTAAATAGGTAACAAGTGGATATGACTTCCGAAATCACCGGGTACAATTCCTTATTTGCAATATAGCATGCGCCTTGAAGTAATTGATTACAGCTCTAACGTGAAATAGCACAGGTTACGTTACCAGTCAACTATTTACTTGTGTTTTTCGTGAAACTGATAGCTCGCCTAGAAAGTAACACAACCTAGGAAGTACTATAGTGCTTCATGCCAAATGCAAATTTCGGAAATCGTATTAATGGAATAAATAAATAAACGAATGAAAAAGTGCACTTTTTTTACTGCACTTTTTTTTATTCAACTGCACTTTCATAAATCGAGCGGTAGAGTGTTGAGAAAATGTTAACCTGAACATCCATGCACTATGCCGAAGATTTTGAAATAGATTAATTTTTGACAAATCAATATTACTTGACTACTACTTTGCTTCAGTTATGCTATATCGTTAACGACACTGAGAAGCGATTAACTATCAATTTATTTCGTGATGTTCATTAGCTAAAATCTCGGTCTGTCTTGCAAATATGGCGTGTCCGCTTCATCAAGTCATCCGTCTGGTGCAACCAGAGTAAGGTACCTATCAGAGCTTATCTTTAATACAGCAGCGCTTACATTCCGATTCCAGTATACAACACGATATATCCTTTTTAACTGTTGCAGACTTGCGAACAGCGAACTTGACAGTGAACTTGACATCGCGTAATGAAAAACCAAACATCCAAAGGCTACTCTACCGTAATGCATGCACTGATCTCTCATCTGCATATCAAAGCGCGTGACGCGAATATTGTGGTGTCGCTTGTCTGGTTGCACTCATATTGTGCCGTTACGGCAGATTGTACGGCACAGCTTTCGGACAACCGTCTGCACCGACCCCGAAACGTGTTTTGATGCGGGGTGAGCTTATCTGTGGAGAGCCGCCGCGGCGTTTTTTTTTTTTTTTTTTCGCGTTTCATGTTACAAGACAGGGCGATAAGACAGGGTATCCCAGTCGCCCGAACAGAATGGATATGTCGACCAGACGTTCTATTAGATGGCAGTTCCCCGATGGTGTGAGAACAGCAGTTTATACGTTTGCTTCGGACACGATCAAAGCTTATCATTTGACAAGCGAATATATCTCATCCCCTCCGCCACGGTGGTTTAAGGACTATGACACTCGGATGCTGTTCTGAAAGTCGTGGGATCGAATGTCGGCCGCAGCGGCTGCATTTCGATGGATTGATTGATTGATTTCTTGGGTTTTACGTCTTAAACCACGATATTCTTATGAGAGACGCCGTAATGGAGGGCTCCGGAAATTTCGACCACCTGGGGTTCTTTAGCGTGCACAGGAACTCCTAACCATGAAAAAGAAATTCTCCGTAGAATAAGGATCGGCTGGAGCGCATTCGGAAGGAATTACGAGATCATGACTGGAAACTTACCGCTCTCACTAAAGCGAAAAGTATTCAATCACTGCATTCTCCCAGTACTAACGTACGGTGCAGAAACGTGGAGGATAACGAAAAAACTAGAGATGAAACTAAGGAGCGCGCAACGTGCAATGGAAAGAAAAATGATAGGGGTAACGCTAAGGGATAAAAAACGAGCAGAATGGATCAGAGAACAGACAGGAGTAGCCGATATTAATATGTCAATTAAAAGAAAGAAGTGGACCTGGGCAGGACATGTCATGAGGAGGAAAGATAACAGATGGACTGTAAGAGCGACGGAATGGATACCAAGAGAGGGAAAACGCAACAGAGGCAGGCAAAAGGTTAGATGGAGCGATGAAATTAAAGAGTTTGCGGGCATAAAGTGGAACCAACTCGCTCAGAATAGGGTGGAGTGGAAATCGTTGGGAGAGGCCTTCGTCCTGCAGTGGACCTAAACAGGCTGATGATGATGATGATGATGATGATGATAACATCGTACAGTACACAGGCCTCAACATTTCGCCTCCGTAGAAATGTAGCCGCCACGGCCAGGATTCGAACCCGCGACCTTCGGATCAGCAGCTGAGTGCCATAGCCAAGAGACCACCGTGGCGGGGTACTCCATAACAAGGCTTTCGTGTGGATGCCGAAACGTTATAATTTTTCACAGCCCCTTTTTGGCGGCGTTTTGTTTTTATTCTATCATGCCTTTCAAACTACTGAAACAAAAAAGGTAACCGCTGTGCCTTTAGTATAGTATTTGCTAACCCAAACCAGTTGGAGTTATAATTGATTTGATCGATTTCTGGGGTTTTACGTCCCAAAACCATCATCTGATTATGAGAGACGCCGTGTAGTGGAAGGCTCCGGAAATTTCGACTACTTGGGGTTCTTTAACGTGCACTGTCATCGCACAGTACACGGGCCCTAGCATTCCGTCTCCATTGAAACACAGCCGCCGCGGTCGGGATTGGATCCCGCGACTCGCGGATCAGCGGCCGAATACCATTGCCACAGACAACCGTGACGGGGCCGAGTTGGTGTTATACTGCACTAGCAGGATGCGAATCCGACCACTGTGTGTGTGTGTGTGTGTGCGTGCGCGTGCGCAGCGGCTGCACACACACACACACACACACACACACACACACACACACACACACACACACACACACACACACACACATATATATATATATATATATATATATATATATATATATATATATATATATATATATATATATATATATAGTGCGTAACTGCGCAAGGAGTTTATATAGCTGGTGTCATTTCCACTACCGTTTGTCCAGTATTATAGTATTATATGTTCATCTCTCACATCATTTATGACTTACATACGCATATCTTCATGGCTTACGTAAGAAACCAAAGCCATATCTTAGCGGCTGTGTTATGTAACATTAATAAAAGGTCACCTAGAAAAAGGCTCTGACAGTCATCTGGTTGTCTCTCGCACGAATCAAGAGACTAAGTAACAATTCGTGCGAAGAAGTTTTTCAGTGGAATTTCGAACACCGAACGGAATTTCAGCGGCCCTGATGTAACCTGTTGCTCAACTCTGGAGCCCATACCATGCCTACGCTGTAAAAACCAGCTGTGATCGCGAAAGCTCTATTCTGGGAGCCTGCAGTGCTCCCAGCTGCGCGAAAAATGCATCTCGCTGAAAGCATTTGCACACTATGGAGCCCTTGCGCAGGGTCACTCTATGAAGTTTTGCTGCGGCTTCTCGTTCGAGACCGGTGCGTTTTCGTTTACGAATAGCAAGAACACGCCCATCAAGGACATCGTTCGGCGCGTCGGCCCACTGCGAGTACGCCTCCTGCACGTAACGTCCGTCGGGGCGGTCATTCTTGGAGGTCGCCCCTTCGACTGCGTCGCGTATATGTGGGTGAACCGCAGTGGTCCCTGTGGAAGAGAGCATCATTGTCCGTTCTATATACTCAGTGTAACTCGACCATTCCCGACTGCGTGTATCGCAGATCGGCGCCGGCGCTTTTGAAACGATATCTCACTGATGTGCAATACATGTGAGACACAGTCGATGTTCATTTTCGGGTTCACTGCGCTTCCTTCCAAGCTATACCGTGCACACTGCACGAGTCAGTACGTAGACAATGCACCGGTATTGAAGTCGCATTATTGCAGAGACGCCGAGAATGGCCGAGTTGGGTTAATGGCGGCTACCTTATACGTCGTCCCGCTATGTAGGCATGGACACGTCACATCTACAGCTCACGGCCCCGTCACGGTGGTCCAGTGGCTATGGCACGCGGCTGCTAGTCCGAAGGTCGCGGGATCGAATCCCGGCGGCGGCGGCTGCATTTCGATGGCGGGGAAATGTTGAGGCTCGCGTGCTGTGCTATTTTAGTTCACGTTAAAGAACCCCAGGCGGTCGAAACTCCCGGAGACCCTCCACTACGGCGTCTTTCATAATCAGAGCTGGTTTTGGGACGTAAAAAAACCAGAAATTGTTATTAACGTAGCTCACGACCATGGACCGGGTCAAGTTCTTGCACAAGTGGATCTCAAAAGTCGGCTACAAATACGCGGCGTCGTTTCGCTTACGGAGTAGCGCTGGTGACGTCAAGCGCGGGCTCTCTCCGGAGGGTGGAAGGCACGGAGTGCGAAGACAAGTGACCCACATAAACAGGCGTCACTGTCGGGATAGAGGAGGGGGCTCCGTTTACAACGACGTGACCGCGAAAGCGGCTCCATGACATAAAGCGCACGTGACCCCTGTCCAGGCCGCATGGGCGGGTCGAGGGAGGCCGCGCGGAGGTTTTTTCGGAAGGTTCTTGGCAGCGGGATTTTATCGCCACTGTCGCGTATACTAATAAATAGATAAATAAATGACCACGATTAAAGAAAAAGAACAGAACACTAGGGCAGACGACATCGGAGATAAGCGGCCAAGCTGCGCCTTTCTGGGAGTCTCTATCAGAGGAAGACCGAGATGACCTCAGTGAACCCGTGATTGGGAAGAGAGATGCAGTTATGGACAGACGTCTTTCTTGCTGGTCACTTGCCGCGCGGCCGATTGGGAAGTTGTCTTGCGTTTAGCTATGGAGGGCGTGAATTGCACGTGTGTCTCACCGCTTCATGTAGGTGCTCATCCGCAGCTTTGGACTCGTCTAAACGAAACCAAGAATTGCACGCTTTCACCGTCGCTATATACATTTCTTGTTCTCATGCTCGAAAGCAGAGTGTCTGTATATATTCTAAATGCATTTGTGTCTTTGTCTGTGTTCTTCTGAAGTTTCTCGACAGGCGATGCCACAGCAGTCAGTGTGTTGGAATGAGTGTGTCACATTTATGTCATTTTTATAGCGCGTATCAACAGCGGAAGAAGGAAGAATCATATTCTGGGGCCGTAACCAGGGTTTTATTTCGGGGTAGAGGGTGGAGGCCCCGACATCACTTTGTGCGTATGTTTGTACATTGTATACGGGGGTGTCCCAACTATCATGCACCAATATTTTAACAATAACTGAGCGCGTCAGCGAGATTGTTTCAGTTATATCTAGGGGTGTAGTCGTGTGTCAACCAGTATTTCAAACCACTAAACATCAAATAATTAATTGCTTTTAATTAATGAAAAATTTAGGTATTACTTTAATGGCTTACATGTCAATCGTCAATGTCAAATGTTAATCTTACAAGTTAGTGGCCGCCTCATATAACCCCGCAATCAAGCATTTGTTTTATTCTGAAATTTGTCACGTTGTTTTTTTGTTTTTTTTTTAGAATAACTAAAGCTTGCGAAATATGTGAAATACGAAATAAATGCGTGCGTCACGCATTTATTTCGTCACGCAAACGCTGCTATCAAGCCCTCCCAAGCGATACTTGACAGATACATGGCTGTATGATACATGGCCGCACAGGCTATATATCACTGCCAGTTAGAAGGTGAAGCATACATCCATCTCACATGGCGAAGCATGTACGCTGCAGCGATAAACGACGCATTCTGCCGTGTATCCATCAAGCATCGCTCGGGAGCCATTAAGCAACGCGCGTCAATTTTATATAAGTATATATAATGAATCTTACGGCTTGTTATTTTTTCTCGGGAAAAATAAAGCCACATAAATTTTAGCATGGAACAAATCCTTGATTCCAGGGTTATCTGAGGCAGCCTACAACGTTATCATTGGCCTGTACGTTAGCGATTAAAGCAATATAAAAAGGTCTATTCACTCAAAGTAATTAATTTATTGATACTTAATGATGAAACGCTACTGGTTGTAAGTACACGAGACTACTGCAAGTATGCAGTTGGGACAATTTTCTAAAGCTTGTGGAGATGTTGACATCCCCTATAAGTTTTTATCGCGTGGCGCTCGCGTTTGCTCAAAGCTACTCCAAGGTAGCTTTCCCGTGGGGCAGAGCCGTGACATCATCGTAAGCGCGCCGCAGCGCTGGGGATGGGGCCGGTGCTACCATGGTAACGCTACTTGGCGGCAAGGATTCGCGGGACCTCGGGGAACGATCCTCGCTCTCTTGGGCTTGGGACGTCGTCGCGCGCGGTGGTGACGGGCTTCGCTGGGACGATCCCAGCGAAGCCTTTCCCGTTCTCTGACTGCGCCTCTTCACGAGACATATCTCGCGAGCAACATATGCTTAGTTTCCTGGCATGGGGCGAACACTACTCGCTCGGTATCCTGTTGCGGTGAGTCGAACATCATCGTTTCCGCGTGCTGTGTTACATTAGCATGCCTGTATGTATAATTCGGCTCGCGTGCTTATTATGTGTAGGGGGTGCAAATAAATGCCATGTTTGTTGGTTGGCACTACGGTGTGCTGCGTCCTTTGTTCCTCGAGCGCGGGAGACCCCAAGAGCTTCTGGCTTGTTTAAGAATTTTGGAGCATAATAGTCGGGACATCCACACGAACTGCAACCATTTAGGGCTGGGGGTAGGGGTTCTGAATATTTTCACCCCTCCCACGCGACTACATGAATGGATAATATGCGAATGGATAATGCGTTCTTTTTAAAGGGTCCCTGAAACGTTTTTTTGACATTGCGTCACTGATTAGGCAACACAATTGCGAAATCATTCACACCATAAATAAAGCGAAGCACAATGCGCTAAGGCAGCTATGGGCTTATTTCTGTCGCCTTCCTCCTTACCACTGCTGTTCCTCCTCAACTCGATCTGCTGCGGAGTGCGCGCTAGCGACGACAGCGCCTCCCGCGTCAGCCGTTCTGCCGAGCCTCCCGTAGTGACATAGCGCCCCGATATCCTCACTGAGGTCGCCCGTCTCGGCAGTGCTAGCCTCTGTAATAGAGCGCCGGCGACTCGTGTGACGCCGCCAGATGCCGCGATGATACCGTTGGCTGAAATGAAGGAGTACGTTGTAGAAGCACGTTGTTCGCAGCTAGGTTTTGAAAATTACGTGCACGTCACTTGGGTCGGGGCCAATCAGCGACCTCTCATTCGATCGCGCGATGACGGGGGCGTTTGAAAACGCTTTTTGCCGAGCCGCTGCGACCTTTTGCGATACGCGTGTTCAAAACCTTATTGTAAATTACACACTTTACGCACAGCGCTAAAATCTGTCCTGTAATGGTCCTAGTGACCCGCTCTACCGGATCACCATGTTTGCACAAAATCGTCAAAACCGTTTCAGGGTCCCTTTAACAGCGAAGCTGTTATATAGCCGGGGGAAGGCGCTCGATCGTTCGCAAAAAATGATCACCATGAAATAAATCATCATGAACTAAGTGCGCGTGCACTTATTCTACGAAATGCCCATTGTGCGGCATTTGCGCGCACACTTCTGTCCTTCCTTTGCGCTCATGCCTTCAGCCCACTACTACATAAACGCGGAAATGTTTCATCAGACTCTACAGCAAAATATCAGCACCACAGCTCAGCCTATAGTTTCGCCGAGCCGCAGAGCCGACGCCTGCCGCGAAGAACCTTGCCACGGCTGCGGGTGCAGAAGTGACGCAACCGCGCAGATCCTCGTGATAAGAGCTCCGCGTCGCCGGCGCGGCGACAGAATGCCCCGCTTCTCCTCGCCGAGCACATTGTCGTGGAGATGAGGCAAACGAAGAAGTGCATCACTCCCGAAGAAAAGGAAGCACGGCGCCGAAAGCCGCGCCGCGCCGCTTCTCGAGAGTGCGTGAGACGACTTCAGATCGACCCCGAGTATCGCGCCGGTGAAGCCGAGGCGAAACTTCGGCGGTGCGAAGATCCGGAGTTACGAGCTGAGCCGGCGAAAACAAGCAAAATCGTTTGTGTAGCAGACGCGTCGCCAGAACGATTCGGGTCTGCGAGTCGCGCTACCTGACGACTATGAAGGGGATGGCCAGCAATGAAAAAAATAAACAACAGTTTACATACCTTAAAGGTCCCATGGCACCAAAATTTCAAACTCAAGATGCTTGCGTTAATTGGTTTTCCTGCATACGAAGGCAACCTTGACCGAGTGTTAGCGGCGAACGTCGCCTCTAAGTAATTTTAATATGGTTTCAAAGTAAGCGGGAACGCTCATCCGAGCTTGCAGCACCTTGCGACATCGCCACTAGTATGACGCGGTTAGTGGCCAATCTGTGACGTTTCACTTTTGTAAGTTAATATCGTGACGTCACAGAGAGACACGGGCGCGCCGCGCTATGGCCTCCGAGCGTGGCCTCCGAGATCGGCTCTCGCAGCCGATCGCGATCGGAGGCCACGCCAAAAGCCGTATTTTTCTGCCTCCTCTCCGTGTTGGTCGCTCAAGCGTAATTGTACACAAGCTATGATGCAAAGCGAGTGCGGCGAGCAGACGAATTCAGCAACTGGTCTGGCGCTCGCGCTCTCCGCAACGTCACCGAATCTTGAGCTCACGTGATCAGTGCCTGCGCTCACTTCCGACAGCCGCCGCGCTAGCCCCGCGACGCTAGTTTATTGCAGTTTGTGGCGCGCGTTTCGAAGCTTCATTAAAACTGAACAAAATTAACGATGCTGTGACTAATTAGACTTCACGCTGGAGAATTTGCCACTCCATGCCGTGATTACAAGACACTGTTCTACTCATTAGAACATAAAAGTCTCCAACAAAAAAATGGCGCCCTTTAATGTCTGAGTGTTCATTGCGGTTGCTTGCGATGCAGCGCAAAAAACCTCGCGAAAACAAGGCCCAATGGAGATAAAGCTACGGGACCGTCAGCTTCGCTGTTTTCGCGGTCTTCGCACCTCAAAGTGAAGCTGACCCCAAATTTTTAATCTTTAAAAGGAAGTTTATATAAGGGTTGCTCATTTCTGCTGAGTGATAACGAATAAAACATACAGTATTAAATGCCTTCTTAAGCGCTAGAATGCTCGAACCTTAACCTTGAACATTTTTCGGGCTGTATAAGTTCGTGTATACACAAAAAGCATTTCCGAATCAGCTGCAATGTCCCATTTTTTTCTCTGTCATAAGGATTTATAATGCCGCGTAATACAGGAAAGCGCCGTTATGGCTAGCTATAAACTTAGAACCTCGGAACAACATAACTGGACTCTTGACGTATATCATAATCGATAAAAGACGCTTGCGCTCAGCTGAAAAACTGCTAAGGCTAGGTACAGTTGAATATTGCTGTTTGATTTTTGACCATTGCGGCTCTCAAATATGCACTTAAATCTATGAATCAAACACACTGTTTTGTGAATTTTGCCCCCATCGACACGCGGCCGTGCATGGTGGCCGGGAGTCTGGAACCCGCGCTCTTGCTCAGCAGCGTGACCCTAGCCGATAAAATATCGCGGCGGGTGCATAGTTGGGGTTGCATGCAGGCATGAAAGACTATAACGGAGCCTACTGTTAGAAGTATAACCATATCGAAGCCAAACAAAGCATAGGGGAAGTTACAGTCGTTCCCAACGTTTGTGTCGGACGCAGAAATTCCGTAGGTGCAAGTTAGGCAACATCCCTTATGCTTTACCAGGCTTTACTACCTGTCGGCTTACAACCGCCGTCTTGGCTGCTACACGGCTATTTTTGCATTTCACGTCCCTCGAAATTGCCGGGAATCGGACCCGCCTCAAATGGACGATACACTATACCACGGCTAGTGATTCCTACATTGCAAACAATAAGGAAATTAAAAGGGCCGTGAGAGAGAGAGGATCTTTATTGGAAAAAAAAAAAAACAGAGATTTTTGCCTGCGTGTATATAACGGCTGGCATGCTACTCTGTTTAGGGACGGGGAAGGGGATTAAAAGAGTCCAGAGGAGAGTGGAAAGAAAAAAAATTTAAAGGAAATAAAAATGAATAGGACAGATAAGCCTGATGCGAATATTTACAGGCGAGGTTGGCGGTTGAGGATGGGCTTCTCTATATGAAAGGGCCAGTACTTAAAGTTTTTCATACAGGCCAATTTCTGATAAGTATTTAAACAATAAATCCAAAACCCTCCATTGTTTTGAAGCTCCGGGCAAGGGACCTAATATATTGCGTAGCGTCAGTTGATCTTGGCATATCGCGTGCATCTAGCTGTCGCTCAAAACAATGTCTCTCATCGCGGTACGCGGGGCATTCTAGTAAGGGTTCATGAAAAGAATACCCAATTGTAATGTTCACTGCTTCAATGCACATTCGACATTGACTGCGAAATATTTCGGCGCAATATTCAGTCTACGTTTAATAACGCTTGTTTGAAGTCCTGATTTCCTGTGCCCGCGAAACGACCACGCGACACAACAGGCTGGCATAGGCACTATTCAGTGGCGTCACTTTAAGACGTTTAAATACGCAAACATATCGCTAACTTGATTGATTTCTGGGGTTTAACGTCCCAAAACCACCTCTGATTATGAGAGACGCCGTAGTGGAGGTCTCCGGAAATTTCGACCCCCTGGGGTTCTTTAAACGTGCACTGACATCGCGCAGTACACGAGCCTCAACATTTCGCCTCCATCGAAATGCAGCCGCCGCGGCCGGGATATATCGCTAACTTGTGACCGTCTGACTGTGTGCGTGCGTGTGTGTGTGTGTGTGTGTGTGTACTACAATATGTCCTCTTTCTCCCTCTATCCTCTCTTTTCTCCCCACCTTTCAATCTGCCCCATACTGTTCCCAAGTGTAGGGTAGCAAACCGGTTGTCCGTATAACTGGTTAACTTCCCTGCCTTTACCTCTCCGCTATTTCTTCTCTCTCTTCGCTTGCTCTAAAATGACAGGCCTAAATGAAAGCTAGACATTAAGGAAATAGTTAAGGAAATTTTCATGTACTTGTCACGTGGTTGAATAAACTCAAACCCGTGTGGCGTCACCGTCCGTATACGGTGGCACCACACGTGTTGCACCACACAGTCGCATTCCGATGGGGGCATGAGGAAGGGTCAAACGCTCGTGTACGGCATGGACTGGATGAACATCAGACAATCAAAGTTAACGCAAACTCCTTCTCCATACGGCAAGCCTAACAAGAACATCATGTAGTTTTGACTCGTAAAGCTCCAGTGCTTAATCGTTAATTATGGCATCTTGAACTTCCTACTGGACACAAAATGGCTACATAAGGCATCTTTGCTACGTATTCGTATGCCAAGTGGACTCTGCTCAAAAGAGATCACATACTTTGTCGGTTATGGCTAACAGGGGCTTTCACCATTGATTGATTTATGCGGTTTTACGTCCCAAAATCACGATATGATAATAAGAGACGCCGTAGTGGAGGGCTCCGGAAATTTCCACCACTTGGGGTTCTTTAACGTGATCTGACATCGCACAGCACGCGGGCCTCAACGTTTCCCCTCTATCGAAATGCAGCCGCCACGGCCGGGATTCGATCCCGCGACCTTCGGTTCCGCAGCCGAGTGCATAGTCACTAGACCACCTTGGTGAGGCAGTGGCCTTCACTCTTCGTGATGTTTGGCATAGGGAAGAAACCTTACAACACATCTCGTGCTGCTGTCCTCGCTATAATGTGCGGATGCGATCGTTCGCAATCACTTAGCTCTGCTTGACCACGGACCAATGTTAATACAAACCGATCTGGAACGTGGTCTACAGAAGTTATCGCAGCTGAGTGTGACGAAGGCATTGTTGAAGTTTTTAAGAGACAACGGACTTGCACAAGCGGCTGTAGATTGCAATAGTGCCGCATGCATACTGCCCTGTATTTCTCAGTTCTTTCTTTACACCCTCTGACTTTTCCATCGCCCCATCGCTTTCCCCACTGTTGGGTAGCATACAGGTTATCATCAGTTGGTTAACCTCGCTGTTTTTCCGGTCTTTCTTGTTTTCTTCCTTCTTTTCGAAGGACTGCGGGACGTGCTTGGGAAAATACGACAGGCAAAAAAAAAAAAAAAGACAGAAACAAAGAAAGAGCACGTTCGTTTGATTTTCCGAGGTCGCACGTTCGATCGCCGGCCGCGGCGGTCGCATTTTGGTAGGTGTGAAATGCAGAAATGTTCATGCTTCTACATAGATTCATGTGTTCTTGCTAACCAGAAAAAGATATATCCCAGCTAACCAGTAACTCCGTATACCCCATATCGAAATTCTGGATAAAGCCCTGAAAACAACCAGTGACGAAATTTAAGTCAAGAGAAAACAAGATTCTGCTGACGCGTTAATGTGCGCGGAGGTATACACAGAAACAGGGGCTTATCCAGAATTTCAATTTTCTTTTTTTGTTTTGGTAGGGGGGGGAGGGTGAGGGAGTTGCCCATGGTGTAACGCGTTGAGGGGTTGTGAACATGCCACGTCATGGGTTATCTGGAAAATGCTTGAGGGTGTGTGAGGATCCAACAGGGGGGGGTGTTGGAGGAGGGGTTTATATGTCCACGCACAGCAAACAGCTCTGCACAAGCCGTGCACCGAGTGAACATCATGAAAACGCCAAATCCCGCGTGAGCACACAACCCTTATACCTGTGTCACACGGGCACCTTGGAAGGCCTTCGAGTCGATGGCCTTCGAAAAGCCCCCAACTCTATCGACTCAAAATACATTCTGGCGCTGCTACACGGCAGTTTTAAACGGCCGTTGAGTCGCCGGGTGATTTCACAACAATATGGCGGCAACCAGGGCACCCGCTTCAATTCTAATTCGCAATGGTTGCTTGCTATTAGCACTGACGGCAAGAAACAAACTTTAAATTGGGCCTTCTCTTAATCTCATCTACCAAAAGGGACAAAGTATGCGACGACGTTTTGCAGTCGTTATTCAGAAAACTTGCCGATTTTGACACTGCTAAGCCTAGGTGCCTAACGTGAGACCTAAAGATTGGTTTGATTTGCAGACACCAGATGGCGCGACACGCGGTGTTTCCCACCAGCTGCATCGCGTTTGTTTTTTATACCAGTTACGACGTATTCGTTCTAGAACTAACGCAATAAAGTGAGAGCGTTCGCCTCTCGGCACGTTTACAATATTTTTCACAGGTGTAGGATTCTACTTATTGACACAACGACATAAATAAGGCGATGGCCTCAGAAACTAACGCGCGTGGGAGTTGCCGGTGTGCCAAGTCTCGGAGTTCGCGCCGCTTCCGCTTCCGTCGTTCAACGGCCTTTGAAGTCTCGAAGGAGTTGTGGGGTGCTCCGTTGACTCGATAGACTATTGACTCGACGGCCATCGAAACCGCCCGTGTAGCAGCTCAAACTTGACCTTTGAGTCGATGGACAGTTGGTTCGAAGGCCTTCGAAACGCCCGTGTGACACCAGTATTATACACGCTCAGCAGGGGCGTAGCCAGAATTTTATTTCGGGAGGGGTCCGAGCCCCCTTTGTGTACGTGCATGTGCATGCGTATATGTGTGCACGGAAACTTCAAAAATTTCGGGAGAGGTTTGAACCTCCCCCCCGCCCCCCCCCCCCCCCCCCTGGCTACCCCTGCGACGCTCGGTGAGCCCGTGCCGAGTGGCTATCCGAAGAAGGATGATAGTGTTCGCGAATGGGTGTCCTTTTGTTTTCACCGCCACCTCGAGAATCACATCCGAGCAAGCGTTGTAACTACATGCATTCACCGAAGGGGGCGAATACATGTGCACGCACGTACAAACCTACCAGAGTCCCTTGGAAAGTGCTCTGGCTGTACACTCGAATCACACGGTGCGTAATCAATGATTAACGACGCGCGAGCCTACACTGTTCACCAAAGTCGGTGGTTCACCATTACATGCGCTGCATATGTACTATAGAGGTGTGAAGCTTCATTGACGCATGGCGTTCCAGCGACGGGCTATAGTTCCACAGGCACGATGCGATGGCCCAATCGGGAAGCCTTCGGTATGAGGCGTCACAGACGCCGACGAAGATCGAGTTCATGGGTAATGAACCGCATACACATATCCCCGTGAGAATGACAAATGCGAGCGCGTGGTGCGTAACACAACAACTTGGTCATTAGAAAAGTGCCTTTCTCGGTTCTGATGAGTTTCGCTGAGTCGGCCATCTCGGCATATGGCTGCCGCGGGATATGTCTTGGTCCGATGACCATGCGTTGTTACGCGCTGCGCCGAAGTTTAATGCGAAAGGGCGAAAAAAAAAAAAAATTCTTCGAAAGAGTGCAAGCGTATGTTAGTTTTGTACGCACGTAATGTTTGCAATGTCCGATGGACATTATTCAAATTATGTGGCAAATATGCAGAATGTAACGCGCACTAAGCGAAAGATCAGGTTCAAATATACGAGTGTCGTAGTATGCACTGTCTAAAGCACGTGCAAACGACACGCAGAGTTTCCCTTCAAATATATGAACTCTGTTTGAGCTCGCATGAGTAATGGGCTGCACGCCGACGCTGATCCGTTCGTGATTCTACAGCTCTATATTTGAAGGCTCGATATGTGCGGCTGGTGGTGGCACAAGATTTTACCGCGAACAGCAGTTTCTCGATTTCGGAAACGGGTCCATATAGTGCATACGCCCGTACGTCGTGCTTCGTTTCAAGCACAGCGCGACGTAACCGCTGGAGAAGAAAAAGGTAGCGGAGATCGAAGTCCCGACCATCGATCATTCGCGGCTTCCAAGCTTAGCGCTTTCTGTGCCGTATACATACGCCACGACGATTCCTTTTTCCGAAGTATTTCTATCAGGGCACAAATGACCCTTGTGGGCTGCGTAGACAGACAAACGAACTAATGTCAGTTTCCTTCATGTGCAAGGCTACGAAAACAATCACAGAGAACAATATTAAATATCCCATTGGCTGTTTGGGCATGCGTTGCCCAGACAATGGTCAAACTTTACGGGAGACAACAAAATGATGGTTACGACAAACACATTGTAGCGACTCGGAATGTCATTAACTTGGCTCAAGTAAATTTGATAGCACATGTGCTCTGGTTGGGAAAAAAAAAAGTTAACATCATGAAATTATTGCACCCATAGAGTCTGCAGGTGCACCTTTTAAACGGAAAAGACTTATCCATCAGGACTATCGCCGCCCCATATATACAATACAAAGAGAAGCGCTTTACTGTTTGAAGCGAGGCAAAATCCTCTTATATATCTAGAACACTTGTGTTAAAACAGCGAGATTCAGTGAAGAGTAAGACGCATGTTGTTGGTGTGAGAAAGCTATATAAGGAAACGACGGAACATGTTTCAAGTGATGGTGGAGATATGCGCCCAAATGTAGGTTTTGGCCAGTGGCGTATGTGTATACGGAGGCCTCGGTTTTAGGGACAGCACGGGAAGAGTCCACATGACCGCGTCCGAGGTCAGTAAAATACGGTTGGAGGTTTCGCCGCGGATAGGAGAAAGGACAATACGAGTTAGCATGAAAACCAATGTTACCGCATACCGCAACATGGAGAAATCCAAGCTGTAGAATCATAACTTTTGTTCGAAAAAAAAAAAGAGAGAGAGAGAGAAACACGTTTACTGCTGACAGGCAATACAGTATAGGCAGAGTTCAAGGTTGGGCTTGCTAGCACACGTTGTCACCGCCCCGTTATAAAGACGACGCTCATGACACCGACACATTCATCCAGCCAGTTAGCAGCGCGCGGTGCCTGTGCACGCAGGTGCCAAGAGGTTTTCGACGCTTCACCGTGTATAAGCCGTGTCCGGTCAACAGCTTGGTGCCCACGCGGCGTAAGATAGAGGGCCGTGATACCGCTGACGACGGCTCGCAGAAAATACGGCGTTGGAACGTGTTCCTTATAATTACCGCTTAACATCACGCATGCCACCTCTTAATCGTTCAATTACCAACACTTTTCTTTTTGTTTGTCTAAGTATCGCTGCAGTGAGCACACACGTTCCGGCAACCAGCTCATTTTCATTGGAACCACTTAGTGGCAGCGCGGTCAAAGCGCGGCCAAAGACCACGCGGCGGCACGGGACATTTACGCGCGAGCGACACAAGGAAGCGTCCTGTGCTGTGAACATGTGTATCGATCGCGCGGCACCTATAACCGAGTGGAGCAGTGCCTAAATCGAGCCGTGGCTGTGCGCCCTGCGCCCGAGTCAGGGGTCGTTAAACCCGCCAACGAAAGGTCCCGCCCTCCGCGAGGGGTCGAGAACGGCCAAAGCTTTTCGACGCATGAAACAAGGCAGGAAGAGAGAGAGAAAAAAGTAGAGTCCACTGACTGTACACTTCTCGGAAGCAACGGACTCCAAAAGCACCGCGCCTTGGTTACAAATGATAGGCTTCTATGTACGGGCTTTATTTGGCATACAGAAGGCCGCGGATAAGCTCGATGTCAATGTTTCAAGTGGCCTAAGCAGTTACGGGGTATGTTATTATTTATTTCAGCTAAGTTCGTTTTTGGATGATAAGTACAACGTCACTGTTTCGTCTCATTATTATTAATAATTTCTGATGTTCTACGTCCTAAAACCGCGTTATGATGATGAGAGACGCCGTAGTGGAGGGTTCCGGAAATTTCGACCACCCATAGGGCTCTTTACCGTGCATTGACATCGCGCAATACACGGCCCTCTACGTAGCATTTCGCTGCCATCGAAATCAAATCCCGCGACCTTCGGGCCAGAAGTAGAGTGCGATAACCACTAGACCACCGCGGCGGGTGGTGGGCACGTGTGCATTGCCGAAGGGCGAACGTGACATGTCACATTTTTATGCAGTCTAATCAAATAAGGTGCGCAGGCATACGCAGAACACCTCTAAACTGTCCTCTCTCTCTCTCTCTCTCTCTCTCTCTCTCTGTGCCATTCCACTCCACGGTTGTTGCAGATGCGCGCGATTTCGCTGGGAGCGTGCGAGCCCCGTTTCGACGCACACGTTCAAAAGACGCCGTCCGAGACACCTCGAGTGGCACGCTGGAAACTGTACTGAGTCAAACATTTCGTCCTAAAGCGTTGATATATGAGTGCTCGTCGTCAAATGCGACTAATGGGGCAAGAAAGTACGCGCGAACGCTGGGTGAGCAGCCCGTGGACGTTTATTTTTTAAATCTATCTATCTATCTATCTATCTATCTATCTATCTATCTATCTATCTATCTATCTATCTATCTATCTATCTATCTATCTATCTATCTATCTATCTATCTATCTATCTACTTTGTGCTCTCCTGGCCGTTTCGTTAATGGGATGTATACGAAAATTGGTATGCAACAACATGACTGCATGACGAACATAAATGACACATCAGAACACAAAAATCATGACATGCATGTCATGAGCGGCATGATTTACCTGCTACGGTCTTAGTGCTCTTGCGGCCGCTTCGTTAACTAGATATATATTAAAATTGGTATGACGAGACAACAATGTATGACGACCATGGGTGACACGTTCTAAGAACATGAAAATCGTGACGTGCATGTCATGAGCGGCATGATGTACATGCCACGCGTTTCGTTAATGCGATGTATACCAAAACTGCTATGACACAACACGACTGCATGACGAACGTAAATGCCAGGTCATAACATTAGAATCATGATATGCGTGTCATGAGCGGCATGGTTTACATGCCACAGTCCTGGTGCTCTTGCGGCTGTTTCGTTAAATTCATATGTACCAAGATCGGTATAGCGAGACGACAATGGAGATCCATTTTACGTTCCTGATGCGTGCTTCGCATTTCCTTGATTCCCACTGCACGTCGGATCTGCCATTTTTTCCCCGTCTTTCTTTCTTGTCCGCCCCCTCCCCCTTAGTTATCTTTCTTTTTTTTGTGTGCGACTTCGAGGACGTCGATATGCGTGGTATACTCACGTGCTCGTATATCTGCACTTACGCGCACCGCCGCGTTTCTTCTCATGCCTCTCCGCCTTGTCACCCCGTATTTATTTGGTCGTTGCATCGACAAGCGTTGCCATGACCACAGTACGATTCTCGAGAACGTTAATGGAGCTCGCACGGTATATAACAAAAAGAGAAATAAAATAAAAGAGGCACATGGTGTTGTGAAAACTCGGTGGTCGGTCTCGGGAAACTCCCAACAGCTTCTCGAACAAGAAGGTTATAAGAGAGAGAGAAAGCAAGAAAGGGCGAAGGGGGAGGGGGGCTCTTACCTGAATGCGTTATAACGGAGAAACTGCTTTTTTTCGGCAACAAGTGCAGGTAGGAACCTCGAGACTATAAAACAATATTTGGTTGAGACGACACATTGCAAAGAAAGAAAAAAGAAGAAAAAGAAAAGCTGTATCCTGAAAAATTTCAGAGAATGGAACTGCATCAAGGTTAAACCTGTGCAACTCGGTAACAGAAACGCCATCGCAATTCGAATAAGCTTCAACTTCGTAATAACAGATCTAAATCGCACAAAACACCTGCATTACACGCCTCTCTCAATTAAGACACCAATTTGACTGCGAAACTTTCGCAAGACACTCGTAAACATTGAAGCACATTCACGAACTCGGTAATATCGCATCACAACCGTGTCCGATTCTGATGCTAGCTTCGTCCACCGCTGTGGTTTATAGTGTTTTATGGTACTCGGCTGCTGACCCGAAAGACTCGAGTTCGATCCCGGCCACGGCAGTCGCATTTTCGATGGAGGCGAAATGTTGAGGCCCGTGTATACCTGCGCGATGTCAGTGCGCGTTAAAGAACTAACTACACATGCCACGGTGTTTAGTGGCTATGGCATTCGGATGCTGATCCGAAGGTCGCGGGCTTGAATGCCGGCTGCGGCGGCTGCATTTCGATGGAGGCGAACTATTCAGGCCCATGCACTGAGCAATGGCAGTGCGCGTTAAAGAATTCCAGGCGGCCGAAATTGCCAGAGTGCTCCACTACGACCTCTCTCATAATCATATCGTGGTTTTGGGACGTAAAACCCCAGAAATCAATCAATTGTACCCGAAAAAAAATATTTATGATCGTTTCTTCGAGCCCGAGACAGCGAAAAGGAACTTTTCTGTCAACCTTGACATAGTCATTAGATTTTTTACCTTGCCGCCTGAAGCGCTATGGATTTCATACAGCTCGATCCGGCTGGTGTCGTCACATAAAAGCTTTTTTTTTTCTTTTCTGCGTTCTACACGTGTTTGATCGAATAGGCGCAGCCTCGGAGTTGGCCCGAACGGCCAGAGTTGAAAGCTTTCTCTCAAAAGCACTATACTTGAAGCGCGGAAAGAAGCAGCCCATTTTTAACCTCTGTCTCGGACTCGCGTTACCTTACTCTTTCAAGTTCATGTAAAGAGATGGGTAAACATGCGCGCCGACCTGCTTTTTTTTTTCTTGTTTTTTTTCTCGGTCTCGCGCTGAAAAGTGGTAGCTTTAACGACAAGCGGCATTTAATATCTTCCACGTACACAGTGGCCGTTCAGCAGCAGCAGCAAAAGAAAGCGCGCTTTCTCAGTTATCTTCGTAATCTAAGCACATTCCTGAATGAATGGAGAAGAGGCGGACGGTGCACATTTTTTTAAACAAAAAATATTAAAGAAAGGAGAGATAGAGAGAGAGAGAGAGAAAGAGAGATAGAGAGAAAAGAAATCCTTACATTCTTCGTGCGTCGACGGATAACACTTCTCAGGTTGCAATGCATGGTGCTTTACGCATGCTTGTACTTTGCCTCGCAGTTTTTGTTTTGTTTCCTTTTTTTTTTTTGAGTGGTCGCTACACAGACGAGCCGGCGGAACCGAGAAAAATAATACGCTCTTGCGAAAGCTGTTCGTAGAAAAAAGAACGATGGGAAAGAGCTAAGTATTCAATACGCAAATAATGGATAGGTTTTCACGAGTAATGGCAAAGTAAACGGCCTGTATAATCTACGTACACAATCTCTACAGTGCACGCGAGCGGCGCATGCTCAAAGACCACATTGTACATGAATTCTTTTGTAAGCAGACCAATGGCACGCCAGCTATTAAAAAAAAAAGGATGTATTTGGCAATCACGCAGGTGTTAGGTTTCTGACGTCGGTACTGCAGTCGCTCGTAACTTGAATAGACGGTCACGGGATGCCACATGTCATCGACGCAACGCGCTAAAAGCAAATAATTTGAAAGAGCGAATGCATTATGGGAGCTGCATTTAAAAGAAGTTTCTAGTTACCCTGCGCGCAGTGTTTTAATTAATCTAACTTGCTAACATGCACTTCACCTTGGCGTACACTGCAGGACAGCCAAAGGAACAAAAGTATATTGTGTCACACGTGCCCTCAAGAATTCTCTCCTCTCTTTCTCTCTCTCTTTCGTCTTGATCCTCTATTCTATTGTCTTGCGGTCACGATTCTTGGTTCTAAACCGTAATAAGTTGGCTTTCTGCAGGAAAATATCGCAGACATAAGCGAACTTTGGGCTAGACTCGCTTCTCTCCCTATGGTATGGGGCAGCAAGCCATTCCCATGATTCTTTCTGGTCTGTGCTAACTTGATTGTTGTGGAGAGATCGAGGTATATCAGTGCGCCGCGGTGGTTTATAGTGGTCTATTGTGCTTGGCTGATGACTCGAAAAACGCGAGTTCGATCCCGGCCGTAACGGTCGCAGTTTCGATGGAGGCGAAAATGCCAGGGGACCGTGTATATGCGCGTTATCAGCGCACGCCTCGGGCGGTTAAGATTTCCGGAGCCCTTCACTACGGTGCGCCGAATAATATCGCGGTTTTGGCACGTGAAACCGCTGCAATTATTAGGTCGTGGTGTATCACCTACGCTAATCTAGGTATTTCTCTATTTTCTGCAGAACAAACAAATGAAACGTTTGCACTAAAGTAAGCTAACAAAAATAAAGAAATCAAATAGCAAACTGGAAGAGATGAACAAAAAGACATGGCAGTGGTCATTTCGCTGGCGAGATTTCGCTTAGCACTAAAACGTTCATAGAAACTCCTTTCTGTCCACATTGTACCGACAGTGTGCGCGGAATGACAGGTCGATTCACAGATAACCAATTATCACTGAACACTTATTCAGTGCAATGCCCAATGATAAATTATTAAGGTGGAAAGTTGAGAACTTGACACATTTGTCACCCTTTATGATCACTAACGAGGCATCACAATGAAAGGCATTACGATTATGCTATATTCCAAGACGTGGTGGCGGCCGGATTCCGTTGGGGGTGCAACGCAAGAACGCTCGTGTCTTTGAGTGCAAGTTAAATATAGCCAACCTGGAGTCAAAAATCAATGTGGACCCCACTCCACTATATACGACGTTCATTTTCGTAAAGTTAAAACGACAATAATAATAATTGATGATGTCTAAAGGAGAGGCCACCTTCTCCAGAGTTTCCGTAGACGGATCCCGAGCTGCGTATAGCGACTCTAACCTTCTCGAGATATGACACAACCGAGAGCCAGGTCGAGACACCAAGCTCTCTCCCCATTACAAAAATTAAAAAAAAAAAAAAACGGTGGGTGCCTCGCCCCACTGGTGGTCGCAAACAAAACGGTCCTGCGCTCTACCGCTTGATTACCGATGCGGTTGCTTGGTGTTCATCTTGAAGTGTGCGCGCCTACATTCGCTCTCTTCGCCCATTATCACATCGCCGTCTGGCAGAGGTAGGAAACAGAACGCGCGCTTGGTTAACTTATCTCTCTCTCTCTTTCAGCATTCCGGCAGTACCTCGTAGCCGTGAGCGAAAATCTAAACCATGCACTATAGCCCGTGCTTAGTATAGTTGAATGCCACTAGCAGCCACTGTCACCTCGGTGGGTGCCAGGAGCTTATTTGCATATACGGATTTGAGTTCCGTCTTAGACGAAGACTTGCTCTTCCTGTTCGTCGCAATCTCGTCGAGGCTGCGTATATATATCGGGGTGCTTTACAAAAATGCGTTGTTTGTTTCTCCAGCGGCGAATGTGAGACTAACGATTTATTTTCTGTCACTGTTGTTGCAGAGACACACAATTTGAAACGACTCGAGGTGGTAAATTGCATAAGAAAATGTGATAAACTGAACGAGACTAATTACGAGTTGAACCGAGTTAAGTCATGTGAATGATCTCCCAATGGAAGCGTTGACGCGGACCATTTGAGGAACTCGTAACCGTTTCGAATAATAATAATAATAATAATAATAATAATAATAATAATAATAATAATAATAATAATAATAATAATAATAATAATAATAATAGCAATTTTTTTACTAGTGGTGTAATTGTATGGTGGCACCTCACCGTCGGGCGAGTATGAAACGAGCTCAAATGAACTTGCGGTTTCTCTATATATTTTAGCAAAGTTTATGTTTTTTTTAATCTAATGACGACAATATTGGTAGCGTACTGCTTGCCGAACGGTGAGGCATAAGAAGTCATGTCATTCATGGGTGTTTACTAAGGGGATGACAGTTGCGCTCTCCGGCCGGCAGATGAAGGGCTGAAGTTTCGCTTTTCAGTGTTAAATTATCCGGAACACACTTTATGCACTGTAAAACTTAGTTGTCTGAACTTCCTGTGGTTTTACAAGCGGTACGCGCCTCCCACAACGTGCTCCCATTGCGACCCATTGTCTGACTTTATTTTGTTAAAATGTTAATTAGTATAACTGGTATAATTAAAACAATCCAAGAAAGGTCGCGTATACGTATGGCTATCCCAAGTTTTTTTTTTTATTACAAACGCATTTCGCGAGACACCTGCTAGAGAACCGCATATACATTACCTATTCGTATTAACCGAACCACTCACAGGACATATGTATGAGGCAGGTTTGCCATGAGGGACGGAGAAACACAAAGCTCCCACTGTAGAAGAATTAAATGACGCTCAGTAGAGGAGTTTGTATGTAGCACCAATTCGTTGTAGACCGTATCCTACTAGATATTGTTAGAAGCCCTGAATTTAATACAAGAGGCGGGAGGCGGGGGGGAGAGAGAGAGAGAGAGAGAGAGAGAGAGAGAGAGAGAGAGAGAGAGAGAGAGAAAGGCAGGGAGGTTAACCAGACGAGCGTCCGGTTTGCTACCCTGCACTTTGGGTAAGGGGATGGGGATATAGAAGGAGGAGAAAAAGGGAGAAGGCGAGCACTACACGAGTCTGACTTTGGAAGCTTCAGTGCTCTGGCACTGCACTAGGAATTCACAGTCTTCCTTGCTTTAGTGCGGAAAGATAATCGGCGAGCCGTGATAATCACAGCCCTACTGAAAGCAGTGGATGAAGGTGCAGGGGAGTGCAATGTAACTAGAGAAGTAGTGCTTATGTTGCCTTGTATGCGTGTCCATCATGTTCCAACAAGCCCGATATATGATACCTTCTTTTCTTTTTTACACAAAACAACAAATACAAGAAAAACGACAGCAGAACAAGGCGCTCTCTTGTGTGTGTTGTTTTGCTCTAAAAAAAAAGCATTATGTGTTCGCACCAACTATCCCGCCAACGCATTGTGCTCAAGCCCGATCCGCTCTCTTGAGTACAATACGAGTGTCTTGTGCAACGCGGCATTCACAAAAGATTGGGAAAGTGAGGACCTCAACTGTTTATCCGGACCGTTTAGTGCCCTTCACCGCAGCGCTTCTATCGCCAGCCGAAGCTGCCGCCAGACATCGGCGCCGTTGGCAGATACTGCACTTCTCATCGTTGTACAGAAAGCGTTGTTGCCGACCGAGGGCAAAATACCTTGTTCCCGAGTCCGCACCGACGCTTGTACGCGTGCCATACTTACAGTTATCGGAGTATATCCACGTCAAACTCTATCTGATACATCAATGCTCTTCGGCAGTTACGTATTTTGGACGGCAAAAAGCGTAAAAACAACCGTTTAAGTACATGAACCCCGCAATAAAGGCATGCACGCTGCAAGAGAAACTTGTTGCAGGCACGTAGCAGGCGCTTGACTGTCTTCCAGCCCCGCCACGGTGGTCTAGTTGCTATGGTACTCGGCTGCTGATCCGAGGTTCACGGGATCGAATCCCGGCCGCGGCGGCTGCATTTCGATGAAGGCGAAAGGTTGAGGTCCGTGTGCTGTGCGATGTCAGTGCACGTTAAAGAACCCCAGGTGGTCGAAATTTCAGGAGACCTCTACGGCGTCTCTCATAATCAGAGCTGGTTTTGGGACGTTACTAAACCCCACAAATCAATCAAACTGTCTTCGAGCACGCTGCAAATGACAGCATACTATCGCAGGAATGTAGTGACATAACAAGCGCACGGTACGTCCGCATACACCTGCGCTTGTTACATGTGCAGTTAAAGGGCCTGTCAAACGCTTATCTTTGCGGAAGACCACAGTGTTCGACAGCACATAACTCGCGCTGACTGCTGCGATAACGAGGAAAGATTATAAGATGAAAAGATGGGAACGCACTTTATGGGGGAGTCTACACCTCTCTTCAGACAGGCGAGACACACAAGAAGCCCCTTACGGATATATTGATAACCGCATGCATACTCACCATGCTTCGCGATTGACGGCCAAGTCGACGCCTGTGGGACGAGTGTTTTACTTCGACTCCGGCAGTCGTCTCGGGACTGCGGGCAGCTGCTGCGCTCTGGATCGAGTCGTATTATATGGAGTATCGTCGGTTAGAAGAGCATGCCTTGCGCGGCGGCGTGCGCTGCACGTGTTGACCGCTTTTTTCGAGCTCCGAGGCAGTTCGCGCGCCCGAGAGCAACAGACGCTCGGTCGGCTGCGTCGCGCCGGGCGGGCGCACCTGAGTCCGCGAGCCCTACGCCACCTGGCGCAGCGCGGCTTGCGGCGACCAATGGGACGGCGGGCACCTACTCGCGCGGGCCGCGCGACGCGTCGCGGGCCTCGATCCGACGAAGGTGCCCTCGGCGGAGAACTTCTGCTTAGCTTATTTTATTTTATTTACAGGGCGCTTTTATCTTATCGGCAGCCCGCGCAGGGCCGACCGAAACTGATGGCGGCGGAGAGGCGAAATTGCCACCCCTTGTTTCGTGCGTCGGCACGAATTATGTTTGCCACGTTAATTGTGCGCTTGCATGCTCTCACTCGAACGTGGCGCGCCCCTCGGCTGTAACTGATAACGGTGGGCTGGCATTGCATGCGAGAACCTAGCGATACGTATTGGGCGCTGCTGCTGCTCCGGCTTCGTGATATTCGAGTGCACACACTGGTGCACCCCGCTGTACATGCTACACAAATGGGCGCCGCTTGCTACTGGTTATGCGTCTGTTGGCCCTGTTATGTGACGTGTACAGCGGTGTGTACCAGTGTGTGCGCTCGAATATCACGGAGCCGGAGCAGCAGCAGCGCCCAATACGTATCGCTAGGTTCTCGCATACAATGCCAGCCCACCGTTATCAGCTATCTCAGGAAGAGAATGGGTAGGAAAGACAAGAGAAGAAGAGTTATCTTCGTTCTGTCCAGCTTATGCAAAACTAAGCAATACGCATTCATAAGTCCATGCCCTAACGCTTTTAGCTCACAGTTGAGTGAGACAGTTTATACAGAGTATGCTGCAATTTGATGGCCTCTGTATAGGGCGCGCTGGGAGCAGTAATGAGAACCTATCTCGGATGGGCGAAAAAAATTTTGCATTCAGAAGTTATTGTATTACAACTTAGCTATTGTATTTGACAAAGTGAATAACTCCTTTCTGTGCTTTGAATACGTTGAAGTCGGCTCACTTATAGCACAGTCCTTTTATACCTACCAACCCCACCATGTTTGCGTCTGATTATCGTTACTTCTTATCGCCCGTTCTCACTAACTATGGCAAAAAAAAAAAAAGACATCCAAATTCGCTACCATTAAATCTTGGAATAGTGACCTGTGACACTTAATGCTCCACCCACGTTTTCGTATTTCGAAGCTTCATAAAAATACATTTTGCTAACTTTTCGGAATTCAACTTGCTTAATATGTATCATTTTTTGTTATGTCATTTTTGCCACGTTTCTTGTGATTCTCCTTTTTTTCTCGGTTTTAAAATTGCATACCTTTTGCAACTCTTAATTTGTTTGTTCTTTCGTATTGCTATGTATGCTTTCATTGTATTACATTCTTAATATTTCATTTCATATTTCAACCCTCTGTTGCCTTTTAGCCGCCTGTTACTGTTCTGCCAATCTTAGAACAATTCAGTTTTGCTGTAATTTCCGTAATTTCTGACAGAGGATAACCTTCAGGGCTATTGTACTTTCGGCACCACGTCTGTATGCAAATGTAATTTTGGTGCATGTACCAATAAACTGAGCTTAAACTGAAAAAGAAAAATCTGGGCAGATAGTGGTGCAAGGCTGCACTAACTGCTCAGCTTGTGGCCGACCTAGCTTCGGTTTCTACAAGGTCGGCTAGGTCACGTGGTTTTTCACGTGCCTAGCTGTTACATGGTTTTGGCGGCAACATGTCCATCTACCTATGGCGTCATGTTACGTTATTTTGGTCACGTGAATACGTGTCACGTCATCTTACGTGGTCACGCTACCTGTCACTAAGCAAGCGCGACTATGCCAGGTAGTTGCTAGGTGACGTGATTAGATGTAACGTCACATATTACGCCACATAAATCTCGCAACTAGCTGTGGCGTTATCTTATGCGGTCGCACTAGCTATGACTAAGCTATGCTATGCGAGCGCGGCTATGACAGGTGGTTGCCAGGCGACGTAAGCTGGAGCGGAACTGCCTGACTGCACAGACTGCACCGATCTCCAGGATCGGTCCTCAGTTTTCCAGCGGTGAAAAACGGCATAACGAAAAGGTTAAGAGCCCCGCCGTAACAGCAGCAGCAGCAGCAGCAGCAGCAGCAGCAGCAGCAGCAGCAGCAGCAGCAGCAGCAGCAGCAGCAGCAGCAGCAGCAGCAGCAACAACAACAGAAAGGAGATTTCAACTTTATAAGATGACGACGCGCATAAGGGCAATGACGATGGGGAGGAAGTAACTGTCCGCTCCATGTTACAGCTAGAATTGAGTGTATATATATATATATATATATATATATATATATATATATATATATATATATATATATATATATATATATATGACTAAAATCAGGAAGCCAGAATTCCACTAGGCTGGTCAGAGTACGCTCTAAAGTAGAGGGACAAAATGGTAGAAAGTGGTGTAGAAAGGCTAAAAGTGACAATTCAGCGATAACACTCTCTTGCATGAGAGAGCACGGGGAGAAAGATTTAGAGGTCAAACAGACGAGATTCCAATGTGTGGTACCTTATACACTTGGGACAAGGAAATGGTAACGATAGGTAAAAAAAAAAAATGGTACACAGGCACTCGAAGGGACGCCGTATATCAGGTACACAAGTGGTCACTGCGGCCGGCGTTGCTCAGAAAATGCAGTTCTGGGCTCTAATGTAGCTTTCTGTGCCACATAGGGATGTGGCCATGGTCCAGATGATTTTCGTTTGAGAAAATGTTCCGTTCGAGTCCATTCGGTTTAGTGCGGACTCTATACACCTTTCCATCGGCACTCTCGCACCGGCGAGCAGGAACCTGTTTTTGTCGTCTGCTACGGCTCTCCGCGCCACGCCCCCCTTCGTTGGGCTGTTTGTTGCGCCGAGCCGCCCATACGTTTTGCCGTGCTTGCACGGTGCGCGCGCTGTTTTTCGCTCACTAGAGCGATTTAAAATATTCTTTAAGAACAGTCAATCGAAAGGGCATCACTGCATTGTCTACGGTTGCACGTACAACCAGAAGAAAAGAAACGCTGCACGTAAACAGTTCTTAGAAACGTTCTTAGAATATGGTGGGAATGTCCCAGATTTCTCCTTTCATTCTCTCCCTACTTGATTAGCTTCAACCATGAGAGCTAAACGCGTTTCACGGTACTACCAAAGCAAGGGGTTTTGGTACGGACATTCCTTTTTCTTTTCCTTTTTTTGTTGCTCTTGTCCTTGCTGATGTATGCCTCCGGCCTGTACAGTGCAATCCAGGTGGGCATGTTTTGTTGAACGGCAAACGTGCTTCAGCACCTTATGTGACGTGGACGCTTCCTTAAAAAAAAAAAGTGGAGAGCTCGACAGAAGTCGATAATGAACTAGGCTGCGAGAACGGAGCCGAATGACTGCTTCTTGACCATGAGTGCGATAAATGAGAAACCCGATCAGAAAAAAAAATCCAGGTCTCACGCACCGTGGGAGCCAATATTGTGCCAAGATGCCAGCGATGTAACTGTAAGTATTAGCCAACGTTATTCATTAAAGAGAAAGTCAGCACGCAATAGCCGACAGTTGAAGGAATTCTAGCCAAGAGTAGCTATCTAGCGCTGGTTTTAATTGAGTAGATGCCGCACATATGCCATGGCTTATACATCATGCCACAACATTATTACGTTGTTATGCACACAGATATACTGTGTCATTTACTGACTGACTATCACACCTTGTTAAAGTTTACTTGCTTTGTTAGCAGTGTCCGAACGCCGTTGCACTACTTATTGAGTTTTGTCGTTATGTTGAGTAATGACCATATCGAGCCACGATCATGTCGTGTCATGAACATGATTATAAAATATCACATCCCTCGAATTGTAGTTTGACACCCATTTCAACCCCCTTAAAGCTCTCATGTTGAGTCATAATCATGTCGTGCCATGACCATGTCGTGTCATGAAAATGACTATGACTCATATCACATCTTCTCCTGTGCCTTTCGTTTTACAACCGGTATCAAACCCCCTTTTGCATAATGATGCTCATGTCATTTCATGTAAGCGATGTCATGAACATGATTATAGTATATCTTACGTCACATCCCTCGAGGTTTACTTTTCCTTTGACCCCCATCTTCACCCCCTTCCGTTAATTTTCGCTCTGTCATGCTCATGTCATATTACGTATCTCATGTCATGAACACGACTAACTCGTATCGCCTCTCTCGATCTATATCTTTCGTTGGGCACCGACCTTGACCCCTTCCCGTTGATTTTTGCTTCGTCATGCTCGTGTCATATGTATTTCATGTCATGAACGTGACTAACTCGCGTCTCTGGACCTGTATCTTTCATTTGATACCCATCTTGACCTCCTCCCTTTACATTTGTTTTTGCAGAGTCATGCTCATGACATGAGCACACCATGTCATGTCATGAACGTGACTATGACCGATATTACATTCTTCGACATGCACCTTTTGTTTGACACCCATATCGATCCCCTTCCAATAGTATTATGTTTCGAGAGTCATGCTCATGTCATAGCATGACCTGAGCATATCATGTATTGTCATGAACGTGACTATGACCAATATTACATTCTTCGACATGAACCATTTGTTTGACACCCACATCGATCTCCTTCCAATAGTATTATGTTTCCAGAGTCATGCTCATGTCATAGCATGACCTGAGCACATCATGTCTTGTCATGAACGTGACTATGACCAATATTACATTCTTCGACATGCACCTTTTGTTTGACACCCATATCGATCCCCTTCATCTGGTCTTATGTTTGCAGTCATGCTCATGTCATAGCATGACCTGATATCACCCTTCATCTGGTCTTATGTTTGCAGTCATGCTCATGTCATAGCATGACCTGAGCACATCATATCATGTCATGAACGCAACTGCGACTAATATTACATTCTTCGAAATGCACCTTTTGTTTGACACCCATATCGATCCCCTTCCAATAATGTTTCCACTGTCATGCTCATGCCATAGCATGACATGAGAACATCATGTCATGTCATGAACGTGACTATGACCAATATCACATCCTTCGAGATTCAGCTTTCGTTTGACACCCATCTCGACCGCCTTCTTGCAGTTTCAAGCTTTTCCTTGTATTATGTGTCATTAATAACATGCTTTGTAAAATCAGGTCATTCTTTAATAGTGATTTGGTAATTATCACGGTGCACTCTCATTATCGTAACCAGTCTAACCTACCTTGTGTGACTTACCAACATTAGTTAGGGATTTTCAATCGTTGATTTCTGGACATGCTCACTTTCATAGTTATAGTCATGGGCATGACTTAAAGCCTGGCTATCATGCTGATTATGCCCGAGTCATGTCTGCGTTAAATCAAGGGTTCCTTTGATATATCGCGTTACCTGATTAGTCATTTATTTCTCAAGGCATCGTTTCTTGTGATAATTTTCCATAATTTTGGAACCACTCTATTTTAAGGTGACTGAAACATTAAGGTTACTCTAATTGAGACATTAAGGCTTTCGCCTTAATGAGTGGCACCATTGTTAGCAAAAGCAACAGTATTTTTATTATGATACGAGTAATCTTACAACAGTAACTCAAACAAAGAAGAGGCGACAATGTTCCCGGTTTCCCAATTTTACTGCTACCAACCGGCCCCGCTGATCCCGCTTCTGCCCGTGCAATAAGACGCAAAACAATGCCGATAACAACTGTCCTGCTAATCAGTCAGATCCCACATACTCACAAATTAACCTACCTAACGATTCCGCGATGTTTACAAACAGCGAAAGCAAGATCTTGCTGAAACACGCACAACGAATGCACGCGCCCGCACGGAGAGCCCGGCGAGCAAACAGCCCAAGATGGCGCCGCCGCTAGACGTCGCTAGCGGCATTTCATGGCGGCGCCCAGGAGGGCTCTATTGTAAAGGTCTATAGGGAAGCGCTGCACGTCGTATCGAGGGAAAGTGGGCAACAGATGTTCAATAAGCGACCCACATGTATACTCTACGCTATACACATGTTCGTGTCGGCCCTTCTGAGGTGGAAACAATTGGCGTTTGTTAATGTCCCTCAAAGCCTTAGGCGGCAGAGTAGCGTTGCACGCCTACGGAAAAGTCTAGTTAGCATTACGAGGCGTAAAAGAAATGTACGAGTCTATGTAGAAAACTGTTCACTACAGTCGCTGGGTCTCTGTCCGCTATGTTATTGGTGAAGAGCATCAGGGCTCTGCCTGCTTTTTGTGCAGGTGGGAAATGGGCCTTATATGGCACCTGATCACTACTACATCAATAAACTGAAGAACACACACACGGTATTTTGTTGCTTTAAGCATTAGCTGCTGCAGGTTCTTGAGTACACTAATGAGTTGTTGCTCCTAAATGTGACCAATCTTGTACATATTTGCGCATGACAGGGTCATGCCCGAATCGCTGGCCATACCAAATCGGTGGCCCATGCATGGAAACGCCATCCACGCTATACGCAAAATGTTGGCTGCTTGTAGATGCATTCCTTTTCTTTTGCCGACTAGTGCGAGGCCGAATAGGCCGAGGTTGTTTTCAAGTGTGTGCGCGTTAAAGATCCCCAGGTGGGTCTAAATTTTCGCTACGGCGTCTCTCAGAATCATGTCGTGGCTTTGTTACATAACGCCTCAGACATTACGATTATTCTCTTTCTTCTTTCTTTCTTTCTTTCTTTCTTTCTTTCTTTCTTTCTTTCTTTCTTTCTTTCTTTCTTTGCCAAATGTGTCACGGTCCGACGCAGGCGCAAGAGAAGAAGGAAGTGCGGGCGTGCACTGCTATCATTACGATGATTGTTTTGCTCGTACTATGTGCCTCCGACACTTGTGAGGCAACGCAGTGCTTCGCTCGAAAAAGCTGCTCCAATTATTATCGAATGGCCACTACTTTCACGCATGGGAGCTAAACTTCAAGCGAGTGAGAAATGGTGTGAACGCCGCTGGCGTATTCATGACTGTGCACTGTCGTTGAAAGTGAAGTCCCTTTAGTAGAACTGACTCATAATGGGAAATAGAAACCAGCTGCAAGCCGCTGCGCCTATTACCTTTGCAAGCATCACTTACGCGCAGCTGCGTCTCTTCGACGTCGCCTGACTTGTGGGTCACGTACGCCGAACGCTTGCGGTTGTGAAACGTCGTCCAAAGTGGTGGTTATATCGACGTTGTTCACTATATACATACACTTGCTTGGCTACACGTGACCGTCGTAAATCAATGTCGTAGTTCCGAACAGGAAGACGACGCTACCAACGGCAGCATGTCCATGTGTACGTGCAATATGTGATGCGTGGCACGTTACGCCACGTTGTACGCAGCTCACCACGGATATATCGAATAACGATGACTAACAGGAGTGAGGAGAGACAGCGTTGCTAACAAAAGGGAAGTTGGCCTCGCCGAAATGCGGTCCGTTATCGGCGCAGAGTGAACGAGATTATTACCACCCTGAGAAACCGAAACAGTCCCGCCACGGTGGTCTAGTGGTTATGGACACTCGGCTGCAGATCCGAAGGTCGCGGGATCGAATCCCGGCCGCGGCGGCTGCATTTCGATGGAGGCGAAATGTTCAGGCCCGTGTGCTGTGCGATGTCAGTGCACGTTAAAGAACCCCAGGTGGTCGAAATTTCCGGAGACATCCACTACGGCGTCTCTCATAATCAGAGCTGGTTTTGGGACGTTAAACCCCATAAATCAATCAAACTGAAACAATCCCTGTTACTGTAGTTCTATGTCGCGTGAAATCACTTGCCACATTTGTTTTGTCAACCACGGTAAATGCGTTAAAAAAACATGAACAAAAAAGCAACGTGGTGTTGAAATCGCCTCGTAACAGCGCATTACTGCGGTATACAGGTCTTATATCGTAACTGATGCGCTGCTTAATCTGCATCGACGAACACGCGATACGTGGTGTGCACGAGCCTTCCCTGTCGTGAAAACAATGCTCAGGTGCACTATTGTTTCGTAGTTGCCACGAATTTCATGCGCTTGCATGTATGTTCTCATTCATGCGGGCCCCAAACAACCTGTCGGCGTACGGACGCGCTCTAAAAGTAAGGAAACATCGTAACTTCCCAGATGACCACTATTCTGCTTATGCGTCTACATAATCGTCGACGTTGATTGCTCCGTCGATGTTTGATGTGGATTAGGCGAGTGTGAGCCGCTCCTTCACCAGCGCAGAAAACTGTTGGCGAAACACTAGCCCTTAAGGTAATTGTAGCTATTACCAAACGGAGCATTGTCGTGAGGTCTGAAGAATACGCGTGTACTCATGCAGTGCTCGTTAATATGTGCTCCATAGCGATGTGCCAAGCTCCCCCAGACTTATGCGAGACCAAGCAATTCTTAGCTATACACGTTTGCCTTCGAGTGGAGGGCATGTCTTGCGGAGGACAGATAACAGATGGACAGTAAGAGCGACAGAACAGATAACAAGAGAAGGAAAACGCAACAGAGGCAGGGAAAAAGTGAGATGGAGCAATGAAATTAAGAAATTCGCAGGAATAGGGTGGAACCAACTCTCTCAGGATAGGGCAAATTGAAAATCGTTGCGAGAGGCCTTCGTCCAGCAGCGCACTTAATAGGATGCTGGTGCTGCTGCTGATGATGACGGTGATGATGGAGACAGAAATATTTACGGTCAGTGCAGTGTAACATCGTACTTCAACAACCGGAATCTTTTGCAACTGAAGTAATGAATCACATGGAGTCAGACGCGCACCATGAATTCGTTCCTCGTCTCTCTACTTAGCCTTCGTGCGTTTGTAACGAAATTGTCGCTCGATATACTGCGCGGAATCTCAAGTGCTGTTCGATATCGAGGATATGCAGCATGTAGTGAGATACAGATATGTCTCCGTACCGTACGGTGTGCGTGCAGATGAAACTTTTGTCACACGCAGTGGCTTAGTGGTATCATGTGTGCTTGCACGACGCGTGTACTGTATCTCTCAGAGGGGAGGAGAGTTAGAAAGCAGTGCATACCCCCCCCCCCCCCTCCCTTTCTTTTTTCATCCGGTCAACGAACGCGTGTGGCCATAAGGCAGCAGTAGCCTTCATCAGAAGGGGTTGTCAAATGAGCGATAAGGAGAACGTATAGGTACTATGCAGCCGGTCTCTGTCGCGCGTATGGGACGCATGGCGAATATGCGGCACCTCGTATGTACGAAGGCCTACACGGATCTACGTACGTGTGCGCAGTGGCGGGAACAGCGTGCGTGGCGTAATGAACGCGCCCATCTGACCCGAAAACCTTTGGCCGGTGACTCCCAAGACAAAAGGCAACACAGCCGGTCCCCGGCGCCGCCAAACAATGCCCGTTGCCCTGCTGCGCGGTCTCTCGTGCAATCTTCAGATTGTGTCGCTCGGAGCCGAACGGTGCAGCGAATGTGAACGCGCTTCGATGTGGGTTAGCGATAATGGGACCTGAGATAGGCAGCGACTATCTTCGGGAAACAGAGGCGCGCGCTGCGCGCCCAGCCGCCGGCCAGGACACCGGCGTCTGCTACCGGGTGAGTCGGGGCCGCCCGCGGTCCTCTCTTACGTAACAGCCTTCCTTTGCGTGCATGCCTCTCGCTTGTTTTGTATTGCTGTTTTTTTCTTTAATTGATACGGGTGACAGGCGGCTTCGAGCTTCGACGCGCTTCGTTCGAACGCCTCGAAACGCGAAAACGTCTCGATGAAACTGCGAAACGTTGAGGCCCGTGTACTGCGCGATTACCCCAGTTGGCCGAAATTTCCGGAGCCCTCGACTATGGCGTCTCTCATAATCATAGCATGGTTTTGGGACGTAAAACCCCCACGAATCAATCAATCAATCAATCAATCAATCAATCAATCAATCAATCAATCAATCGGTCAATCATTAAAACTGCAGACGCGGGTCCGTATATCGCTCGTGTAATAGAATGACACTGAATGAACACGGCGTAACAGCAAGCGGGGTAAGACATTATATGGCATCGCGTCTCTGACGCTTCCGACTCTATGATGCTGCACGTCGGTGCAACCGCCATACGCAGTTTTTACAAAGAGTGCTGTAACTTAGTTTCGCAGTCGCTTCCTTATATATATGCGGGTCCAACATATATACGTTATCGATAAAAACGCAACGTCAATTCGCCATGAAAGAAGAGCCTGAGGCCGCATATTTGCTAGCAGGTTTCAATAAACGCCCGGAAAGCAGCCACTTTTTAATTCCCGTTTGTTTCATAGGTAAAACTCCAATACACCGAACTTTATACTTGTGTGCACGCTCTCTTTTACGCACACACAACTGTGAATGTTCCTATTGATAACGCCTCCCCGGAAGATAGAGCATTTCTGCGCTTCAGCTATCGCACGTCATAATAACGATTGATTAATAGTAATATAAATTTCGAAAGAATACGCCAAAGTAGGCTCTGCCGACGTCCGTAAAGAATTGTCAGTGGAAACAATTTGGCACACAGTCTAGCGGAGGAGCGATTATCCAAATAAATTACACCATCTCCCGCTAAAGGGGACCATGAGGCGATGCGAAGCAGTACGGGGGGTGCACAACGCGTTTGCATCGGTTTGACTAGGTGTCGCGTTTGCATCGGTTTGACGCTAGCAGACGCTGCCTGCGTCAGCGTTGTCTCTCGAGGGCGAGGGCGCGTTCTCGTTCCTTGCGAGCTGGGAAAGCGCTCATCGAAGATTTCCGTCAGGCGGCAGCTGCGGGCGCTGCGGCGAGCGCGCGGCAGGCGAGGGAGAGAGTGACGTCAACGCGCAGCTGCGGCGTGACCTACTTGGCACCGCTCCAACACCTGCGGCGAGGGGAGCGCGTTGCGGCGCGTTCGTACGGACGGAGGGACAGCGTTACACAGGCCAGTCAAAGAGCTGCTTCGCATCTAAAACGCGTTCTACTAATCAGTGACTAACAACGCGGGAATTCACTGCGCCGAAGGGATAAGGGAGCATGGGTTGAGGTGACGAGCATGCCGCGAAAAGGGCGACATGATAACGCGAAGCACGGCCGGTCTGGACGCGCGCGCTCGCTCTCTCTTTTACGGCCTGAGCAGCTGCCACGACCACAATGGATCTGTTTCTATACAGGACGACGGCGCGTTCCGCGCGAGGGCGTCGCGAGCCAACCCCCCAAAGCGCGTTGCTCTGCATGCGCTTCGTATGGTAAACCAGCTGTTCCCGGCCACTTTACCGTACTAATTATTTTTTCCGCATGTAGAAAGTGGTGGAAGCAGTACAGGTGCGTGTGGGGGACAGTCTGGCTTTCTAGGTACTCATGCACTCGGCAAAAGAAGAGGCACACTCAGTGCTACTAGAAACAAGAATGGGTTGGCTGGTTGGTCAAACTTGACCATCTTATATTTGATGGAGGTGAAAATGCTTGGGGTTTGTGCGCTTGGATTTAGGTGCACCCTAAAGATTACCAGGTGGTCGAAATTCCCGGACCCTTCCACCACGGCGTCCTTCATAAACATAACGCAGTTTTCGGATGATAGACGGCATGCTGATGCAGATATCCCGAAGTGCGTCCTTCTGCTTAGTTTCTACAATGAGACGGATTTGCTCAGCCTGTGGCGAACCGCTCAATTGTGTGATTGTCAAAATGTTTCCCGGAGCCATCATATGATATTGTGACGTTCTTCGAGAAGGCAGTGAAATATCTTTACCGAAAGAAAATCCTCGAGACACTGCAATTTACTGTTCAGTCATATCTTGAAGATTCGCCGCTTCTGGACTGTCCGGAAAGGTGTGGACAAGAGTCACGCCAGAGTGTCGGCGCACATCATCTCTGAAAAGTTTCTCCGGATTCTTCTTGTGAACTACACAAAAAGGTTAACAGATCAGAATGACAAGCCTTCTGGCTATATTCACAAGCCCACGCGGAAACATTTACGGCTCTGAACGATGTGACTACTTTAAACTAGCTGTAAGCATCACGACAGTGTTATACCAGCAGTGCTTTTTTTTTATTTTTCAGTTCTTCTTGTGCATTATATTATTTTATTACCAAGGACAACATTCTGTATGATGCTGAACGGTTTCTGTGAAAGTTCTTTATTTTTCTTCGCCTGCGGCGTACGTTATTGCATAAAAAGATTTTTCTCATCTCTTTACTTGCACGCTGAAGACCGCGTCTGGACACGTGAGAGCTTGGGAATTTATATGCATCCAGGGACTCAGCGTGGTGTGGTGCGAGTTTTATTATTATTATTATTATTATTATTATTATTATTATTATTATTATTATTATGTTCCTTCTGCTGTGATTGCGACTCACGGCTACTTGTGGGGAGTGTGACTTTCCCCTTTTCGAGGTATTTATTTTAATAATAAAGCAAGAATTGCGACAGCTTGAATAAAAATGACCATATTTTATCATTTTCAAGTACATTAATGGTTGGCATATGTGCATTTGACGTAAACGTTTTGGAAACCAATTTCTATCAAAAAAGAATGTTTTGTGTCATTTGTTCTCACGGTCGGTGACGAATCATGCGGCCGAGCCTTCTGAGCGCAACGCGCTCGCTAAGTGCTCTCACGAGCGGCAGAAGCGGGCGAATCAGTGGCTTGTGCCTCTCCCTCGGAAAAGCGGAAAGCACCAGAGTTGCCATATATATGCTTGCTACCGTATTCTCATCGCATTGGTACCATGCATAGCATATAGAGGAGCTTCAGAAAGTGACACGGCAAGTCTGAGGCCGAGCATTCCCAGCGCGCGCTAGCCTCCGCAACGGCCGGGAGCTGGTTTAGAGAGGGTTGGCTCGGAGCGCCCCTGCCAAGTTGCGGCGATAGGTAGCAACAGCCCCCCGTGCGCAGGCCGTAAAAGAGAGAGCGAGCGCGCGCGTCCTGACCGGCCGTGCGCGAGGAAAGGTAGCGCGGATTCGCCGGGAGGCGGCAGGACGTGCAGTTGCTAACGGTTTTTTTCCGGGAAGCTAGGACAAGTGCAGCGGCAAAGATTTACGGTACGCGGTTCCTGCAGTATTTGCTTTCCGTCGTAGTGCTGCGTCGGTGGTTTCACTGCGTTCAAAACAGTAGAAAAAATGTGGCTGATCCCTCTGTCAAAGGAATCGGTATAACACGAAAGTGAAATATGCTGAATGTTTATTGTTATGTCGAGGTGAACTTGCACATTGCTATCGGTGTTTCGCTGGTACGGCATCGTTTGACGTGGATGAACCCACGTTCACACATCGCCTTCATAACATCAAGGGCCAACCCTTTGTGGTAACTCAAGTAGTCTGCCGAATAACTGGCCACAGTCTATTGTAAATGCAGCGCGACAAAGGCATCAGTCATATTTATACATACGCCGCATTGAGCCGCGAACATCGTTACCGTGCTTGGACGCCTAGCGCAGCAGTTTTCTTGTTCCCATCACACTCGAAGAGCGGTCGGCGGGGAAACGTCACCCACGAAGGTGATCGGTGCCCTACCACTGCGCTGTCGGTGCTGTATGAACACGGCCATGCCGCGGCTCTGCACGCGCAGCACGCGTTCATCGATGCGGACTATGGAGTGCGCCCGGAATTGTGCCGCCATCAGGCGGAGACGAAGTAAAGCTACAGTGACTCACTTTGCCTCTCCTGGATGGCGGCACCATTCCAGGCAACGTGCGCTTGGACGCGCGTGCTCAGTCGGACTAAAGTCCCTAGATCGCTTTTAAGGGAAAATCTAGGGACTTTAAGTCGGACGAGAGAAGGCGCGTTCGTACAGCTACAATGTACTAGAATATACTAGTGCACTGTAGTACAGCATCGAGTATGTGCGGCGTTAGCGCCGTGGTAGCGCACCGGGCGCGGGGCTCTGCGAGTTCGATTCCCAGCGCATTAACAGAAGTTTTTTTATTGTTATTACATGTTTACTGCGTCGTATTTGTTACGGTAGTGACGTATGGGGTCGTGCTGGACTCCGGCTTAAAAAAAAACTTTCGTGTTAAAGGGCCCATGACACCAAAATTTCAAACCCGATATGTTTGTGTTGTTTGGTTGGCGAACATCTGAAGGCACTCGTGGCCAGTATTAACGGCGAACGTTGTCGTTAAGATATTTTAATATGTATTTAAAGTGACCAGAAATGCTCATCTGGGTTTGCGGCACCTCGCGACATCGTCATTAGTATGACGTAGTTTGTGGGCCATCTGTGACGTTTCACTTTTGTAAGTTGATATCGTGACGTCACAGAGAGACACGGGCGCGCCGCGCTATGGCCTCCGAGCGTGGCCTCCAAGATCGGCTCTCGCAGCCGATCGCGGAGGCCACGCCAAAAGCCGTATTTTTCTGCTTCCTCTCCGTGTTGGTCCCTCAAGCGTACATTGTACACACGCTATGATGCAAAGCGAGTGTGGCGAGCTGGTCTGGCGCTCGCGCTCTCCGCAACGTCACCGAATCTTGAGCTCAAGTGATCAGTGCATACGCTCACTTCCGACAGCCGCCGCGCTAGCCCCGCGGCGCTAGTTTCTTGCAAATAAAGAGGGAGGCATTTTATGATAATTCAAGAGGAAGCGCTTTATTGTTTGAAGCGAGATCGGGCTGCCTTAGAACGCGTATTTATAAAGCGAAATTCAGTAAAGAAGAAGAAAAATGCACATGCTGTGAGGAACATAGGGAAACGACGGAGCATGTTCTGATTGAATGCGGAAATATCCGCCCAGGTGTACATTTGGGCACCAGCCTACAGGAAGCCTTGGGTTTTAGGGCGAACAACGGGAAGCTGAACATAGCCGCGATTGAAATAAGTAAGAGACGGTTAGAATACTGGTGGCAGAAAACTAGAGAGAACGGACAAAAATAATTATAGAGAAAAATAAGGACCTTCTGCCATAAGGGGCAGGGAACTGGGCTATGAATTTCCGTTTTTTCTATAGTATGATCGATTTGATTGAAGTAAATTTAAAAGGCATGAGGAAAATTTAAAGAGAGAGAGAGAAAAAAACAAGTGCTTAAATCTTCTTACGAGCCTGGTGGCGCACATGTCACCGCCCCGCTACAAAGGGGACGCTCATAGCATCCATCCATCCATCCATCCATCCATTTGGCGCGCGTTTCGCAGCTTCATTAAAACTGAACAAAATTAACGATGCTGTGACTAATTAGACTTCACGCTGGAGAATTTGCCACTCCATGCCGTGATTACAAGACACTGTTCTACTCATTAGAACATAAAAGTATCCAACAAAAAAATAGCTGTCATGGGCCCTTTAAGAAAAAAAAAATCGCGCTTTTGTGTCGGGGTGAGAGGTGTGGTATGTGTCGGGAACACGGTCAGCTAAAGCACGGGATCATGTGCCGCGTCGTGACATTGGTTCAGCACATGCACAGTGCGACGCGCTCATATGACGCGCGCGAGGGTGGGAAAAAAAAAGAAGACTACGCCGCTAACGCACTGCGTATGTGACGACGCGCCCATTGCCGCCGGTGACATCACCACGCGACCATGGGGCACGCACTTTCTTGTTAACCATGTTTATGACTGTATACATCGGTCCGGTGTGGCCCGCACAATGCACGTGTTGAAATGATCGCGGACTATAGGAGGACAGGGAGAGATTGAAAGGCAGGGGCGGAGGGGTGAGGGCATGTGTGTTAATTTTGAAGATCTCAGAAGCAGATTTTATTTGGTTAAATTCTGGTGGGACAACTGGAAACTGTTAGCGCAATGCTCACGCCCCCCTCCCCCTCTGTTTCTCCGGCTTTCCTTATACAGGGAAGAGGTTGAGAGAGAGAGAATACAGGCTCTTCTTTAATATGCACAGGACGTGCAAATGATATATATATATATATATATATATATATATATATATATATATATATATATATATATATATATATAGAGTAACGGGAAGCACACTTCGCTCGTCCTCCCCAGAGAAAAGAGCACTGCGCATGCCTATTGCGCCGATTCTGCGCATGATCAACAGCGAACGCATCGGCAAAGCGTCGCATGTATTCCGGCTGATCACGAACACCCCCCCTTTTTTTTTTCTTTTTTTTCCCCGTGCCATTCCGAAGTCATCTAGAAAACAGGTGACCATGGTATCACGCGTTGCTTGACGTATTACCGATTGCTACTTGCACCCTCAAGTTCCGGAGGCTATCATTTTTACTAATAATAAAGGGCCATAGAAGTCAAGCGATAAGATAAGAACATAAACGTTAACCTCTGGCACCGCCGCCCCCGGTGACAAAGAACGAAAGTGAGACGCCTCCATTGTCCGATCCCTTGTGCAGGGGAAAATGAGTGAGCGAGGGTTATGTAATCTGTCTGTTAAACAAGCCGTACAGCGCGAAGTACGGCGTTTACTTTGCTGCGATGTCACGGTCGTAGATATTGCTACAAAACTTTGTTTCAACAGCATCCCCCCTTCACCTCCCTTAAGCGCAAATGATTCTTTTTTTTCTATTGTATCCTAAGGCTATGCCATTCGCTATCGTCTCGAACAACAACTCTACTAAGTGGCGTGCACAACTCACAAGCGTTGTTGTGCCGTTTGTCACGTCCACCACGTCCCCCCACCCTCTTCTTTTTGTTCCTTTCTTTCCGTGCCGCAACGATGTGCGCCTCGCTCATTCGAGAACGCCGGTGTGGGCGCTGCGACCAATTGTTTTTATTTGTGACTTAACATGTATGCTGTCGTATAGTAAGTGTCTTTCGCTAAAAGTTCTTTCGCAGAATCCTCTGACGGCCCGCGGGCCACTTAGCCTATGGACACTGCACGGAATTGCACAAACATAAGACGAGCAAGGACGAGACAAGGCGACTAATAGCTCACAGTTCGATAAAGCTGCTCGCGAACAATGTTCCCCACTTTCGTGTTTAGCTCGGTATCTTCGCTCTCCTTTTTCCCCGACGCGCGTCCGGTTGAACGGTGGTAACTGTGTACGCAAGTATACATCGTGGAAGAAGGTAAGGCGTGCAAACACGGACACAAGCGAACCGGACCAGAGCCCCTCCATCGCGTCCACTGGAGCGGCTTTGGATCGGGCAGCACAAACGCCCACTACCAACTGAAAGGGCGCACTGTGGCAGAAGAGAGAGTCTAAGGATTGGAACTGATCTGCTCATGCTCAGGTACGGCAGCTCCACCCTTCAATCGGGCACATGTGTCTCTAGGTGAAAGGCAATACGTTTAAGCGTTTAATTTCTTCTTCAAGCATGGTTGATGGAACCATTTGTGTTGCGTGGTTCTCTCGTGTCCGTGTTCGCTCGTCTTTATTGCACGATGAATCCTTGTGTCGCTTTATGCAAAGGTGTGTTAAAGGGCAACTCCGGCGGTTTGTCCATCATGTCCTGATATCAATGTTTTCCAATGGTACTGATAGTCCTGTAACCGCCATGGTGGCTCAGTTTGCTCAGAAACGCACCAATAATTTTCAATAAGCAACTGAAAGTCGTCTTCAACCGAAACCGAAACGGATAGATGCTTCGTGAAGCGTGCGCGGTGACGTCACAACCTTCCTGTCACCAGAAATATGGAACTGGCGCCAAAGATATGGCAGTGGCGAGGTCATCCAATGACATATGGAGTTATGCCGGCTTTTCTGATCATGACAGCGACGATTTGAGCGCTGAGGTACCGCCGTTTTGCTTTTGAAGGCCCGATGGCTCGGGTAGGCAGCGTGGAGGTGATGACGTCAAAAACACAGGGTGGCCCGCGTCAGAATCCGCTAAAAATTTTTAAAATTCATTTACAGGAAAACTAAATGAGCTACATCCGCCTGACTTGGCATATATTATTACGGTACCGAGGACAATACATACTGAAAATTTTATTGAGATAAGTGAACATTGAAAAATCGCCGGAGTTGCCCTTTAAGTCCCATGACACCAAAATTTCGAACGTGAGATGCTTGCGTTAATTGGTTTTCCTGCATACGAAGGCAATCTTGACCAAGTATTAGCGGCGAACGTCGCCTCTAAGTAATTTTAATATGGTTTCAAAGTAAGCGGGAATGCTCATCCGAGCTTGCAGCACCTCGCGACATCGCCACTAGTGTGACGTAGTTTGTGGGCCATCTGTGACGTTTCACTTTTGTAAGTTGATATCGTGACGTCACAGAGAGACACGGGCGCTCCGCGCTATGGCCTCCGAGCGTAGCCTCCAAGATCGGCTCTCGCAGCCGATCGCGGAGGCCACGCCAAAAGCCGTATTTTTCTGCTTCCTCCCCGTGTTGGTCGCTCAAGCGTACATTGTACACACGCTATGATGCAAAGCGAGTGTGGCGAGCTGGTCTGGCGCTCGCGCTCTCCGCAACGTCACCGAATCTTGAGCTCAAGTGATCAGTGCATGCGCTCACTTCCGACAGCCGCCGCGCTAGCCCCGCGGCGCTAGTTTCTTGCAGTTTTTGGCGCGCTTTTCGAAGCTTCATTAAAACTGAACAAAATGAACGATGCTGTGACTAATTAGACTTCGCGCTGGAGAATTTGGCACTCCATGCCGTGATTACAAGACACTGTTCTACTCATTAGAACATAAAAGTCTCCAACATAAAAATAGCTGTCATGGGCCCTTTAAGGTACTACACGTACGAGGATACAGTGCTCACAGCGCAACGTGGGCAATAGAAAAGCCTATATAATAGGCTGCATGCCTTTTTGTATAACAGTATATCAGCTTGAGAGCTCTGTTAATGACTACTTCTTGGTGCATCTGCAGTAGCCTGTTCTTCGAGTAAAAAAAATGCAATTACTAACTCTAAGGCACAATAAATGTTTCTCACAATATTCACCATACCTGTAAAATTAGCACAGTCACCAGGAATATCGTGTTCCCTGTTGGATTTGTAAACACCGTTTTCATTGTCACATTAGGTCAATGCCATCGTAAAGGCATAACAAGATGAGGAAAGGGAGAACGTTAATACATTTTCTCACTTTCATTCGTCAGAGCATAATGGTCGAGCTTACTAGTGCTTCGGGTAACTATACACCGAGGTAACCATTACGAATGATAAATAAAGGTACAAATCTACAACAACGAAATCGTTACTGACATACTTAATGAGCACTTTCGGGAGTTTCTATATAGTTTTGCACATTTGAGGAAGGCAGTTTCGAAGACACTTATGTTGAATTCCAATGGCAGATCCAGATCATGTTTTTCTGCTCTCTACGGAGCAGTTACATTCCAATGGTAGATTGGGAGCATGAATTTTGTATTCCAATGGCAGATTGGGAGCAGCCGCGGATTCCGGATCGCTCCGTGGAGAAAGAATTCTTGCTCCGTCTAAATCGGCGGATTTGGCCGGAAGTCCGCGTGACGTCATTTGTGCGCCCGCTTCAGCCCGGCTCTCTTCCCGTCACGGCCGGCTGTTTAACAGTCGTGGGCCGCTTCCCGCCGTGCGCTCATGCTGTTTGTGCTAGAGAGTTTGGAGTCGGGCAGCACAAGTGCCGAATCCAGTGAGGATTCTTCGGACACAAAGAGCGAGTGTGAGGCTGCGGTGTACAAACGGGCATTCGACACGATTTTCCACCTGCCTGCCAAGAGGCCTAAAGTGATTGGCTTCGTCGAGGACGTCGTTCCGCGATATTCGGGCGATGAGGTACGGCACAACTCTGGTGCCTCTAGCGTGGAAAAAAGAACTTATTAGAAACAATGTTTTCCTCTAGTTCCGTAGGCACTTCCGTTTGTCGCGGCGTGTAGAAGAACAACTAGCTGCGGGATTTGCTACTTCACGTATACGTGCCCGTCAAGCAGCCACGGTCAAGTGCCCGCAGAGTGTGCAGAAACTGAACATGTGCTGACTTTCACATGGTTCCAGGCCGCTACCATCATACCGGCCTGGAAGAGCACCAGAACGTGCAACACTCGCGCAAATACCGGAATAAACAAAGCGCACGAAATGCTGGGATCATCCGGGTGCCCTCTACGCTAGCGCCCTCTTGCAGGATTTCCGCGTACTAAGTGCTCCCGCGGTAGAGTGTACTAGTACACACTACCCGCGGGAGCGAATGCACTCCAATGGCAGATTTGACGAGAGCGATCTTGCTCGGAGCGGCGCGCTCCGTTTGCGATCCGGCTGAGCGCTCGCGATCTGCCATTGGAATTCAACATTAAAGTACGCGGTTTTTACACGCCGAAGCTACGATAAGGTTAAGTGCTCGCTCACACAGCCGTCAAACGGCCCGTCGCGTCACCGTCACGGCAGCGGTTTTCGTCAAGGGAGAGGATTTTCGAGACGTTTTCTCCTCAAAAACGGGTTGACGGCGACGTAGAGCATTGCTCTACGTTTCTGTCAACCCGTTTCCGTCAACCCGTTTTCTACTTTCCTCCTTATCTTCTTCCCCAGGTGCAGGGAGAATACTCGGTCGTGTATTCTCCGTAAGGTTCACGTTTGAAAAACCCCGTTCAAGTGACAATAGCTGATCCGGAGCCCTCCTCCATATACGGACATGACGCGGGTTCGGGACGGCGTAGAGTACTTCGCTCCGCTTAATCTGTGCTTTCATTTTAACTCTCGCTATCTGCAGCTGGAGCATCCTGACAAACCTGTGTTCCGCGTAGCGTCCTGTCAAGCCTATAGATAGTGGGCAAGGGACAATAGGATGCCGCTTCAGAAAGTTTAAGAGCCGAAATACGAAACACTGCCGCAGAGCCTTGCGCACTTGGACATAGTTCTATAAGAATGCACAGAGCGAAACACAACGGAGGCGTATACAGCCAAAATCCGCATATAACGAACTCGCACAGAGCGAAATATGCTTTTTCTCAAACACTCGAAGTTTCCCCATAATTATGCTTGTAAACTGCATTTTTAATATATTTATTTCTGGAGTTTTACGTCCCAAGACCACGATCTAATTATGAGAGATGCCGTAATGGAGGGCTCCTCAAATTTCTACCACCTGGGGTGCTTTAACGTGCACTCCATGACATCGCACGGTACACGGGCCTCCACATTTCGTCTCCATCGAAATGCAGTCGCCTCGGCCGGCATTCGATCCCGCGACATTCGAATCAGCAGCAGAGTGCCATAGCCACTAGACGACCTTGGCGGGGCGCATTTCTTTTTTGTTTTATAGCGAACCATACATTGAATATATCGAAATATAGGCGCGCGTGTTCTGTCACCCAACAGCCGCAAACGTCCGTGGGCAAGTCCAGCCGTGAGCAGAGTTGCTTTGCAACGTCTCTATTTGGCAGCCGCCTACCAGGTAGTATATGCTGCGGCTGTACTGCTTGAGAATACAGAGCAGGGGCTGGAATTCACTGAAAGGATGTCGCCCGTATCGAATATTCAATCGTCGTTGATGGAGCCGAACGATGTGTTCAGGCAAAAATCACTGCCTACCGCAGATAGATTCACTTTTCTTTATACAAATACCTTTTGGCGTAATCATTCATGAAGAGTGGCATGGTGTTTTGTTTCTTTCGTTAGCACGTTTTCGCTTCACTGATCACACCATCGAGTGTAAGTAAAGCCTGTCCATCGCGTCCATTGCCGCGTTCTTTAACTAGCGCCACCCATTGTTCAGTCGACGCCACCCGTCTAGTTTTTTTCGTAGCTTCAGTGTGTTTCAAACATTAGGTTATTGCATGCCGAAGACATTATATAAATTCAAGATTTCTTTTGAAGATGTTCGCACACTCTCTAACATTTCTCTTTTAAGCATGCTGTGTTAAATATGTTTGTAGTTAAATTTCACTTTTTGTAAATATGCTTTTTTTTTTTGACACCGATGTTGTACGGCACCTTTCTTTTACTGCCATGCTGCCATAGTGAACCGGGCACGTGGGGCTAGTCAAGCTGTTTTTAATGCAGCTTTTTTTCCCTCGGCCCAACCACTTATGTGAAATTTCCATGTATGTGGTAAAATAAAGGAACTTGAACTTGAACTTGACGAGCAACGCTGGTAACGAAGCGAGCTGGTTCGGTGAAACGGCCGGTGCCGCTGTTTACCTGCGAAATGTCCTTGCATCGCGACTGCCTATCGCGTAAGTGGCTTGAAGCAGGCGTTGCTTCGCAGAAAGAAATAGCCCATTTCAAACACAATGAACTTTACATAATCGAGATTAATTCTCTCTCTCTCGCTCTCTCGCTCTCTCTCTCTCTCTCTCTCTCTCTCTCTCTCTATATATATATATATATATATATATATATATATATATATATATATATATATATATATATATATATATATATATATATATATATAGTTTGGCAAAGTAGGTGGCCTCGGCTGCCGCATGAGTATAAGTATGAGACGTAGCACTTCAATGTTACGCCATTTATTCGTCGACGTTTCAGTCAGGCATATCATCATCGAAGTGCTACGTCACACACACACACACACACACACACATACATATATATATATATATATATATATATATGGAGACCATCTCCGTATAGACGAGGCAACCGCAAGTTTGCCCATGCTACAACAGCGCCGAACGCTCCTGTGGAGGACAAATCCAAGTTTCCGAGGCCGGTGCACGGTGCCGGCGGGAGCTTGTGTTCCGTATGGCGCGTGAATCGCACGCTGCCGTGCGCGTGCTTTCGGCGACGCGCGTGCTACTCGTGCTGGCGTTTTCACGATGTCGAGCGTGGACTCGTTATTCGCCATGCATGGTGCGCACGATTCTTATGTCGCGCATGGACGAATCCTTAAAAACATGTAATGGTCTGCGAAACTACATATAGAAGGGAAATTTGCCGACAAGACAAACGCCGAGCTGTACGCCAAGCCGAATTGTACTTTTTTAAAGACGATAGTCTTTCTTGGGATACTTCAACGGAGAAATTTTGGTCTGTCTGTCTGTGTGTGTGGGTGTGTGTGTCTGTCCTGCTGCGAAAGGTGAACCCCTTCCTCAACGACCACCCAGCTTGAACTGGTGGCTACCTTCATACTTCTGAACACAGTCGACCAAAAAGCAAATATTACGCATATCTGAGGCGCAACATCAATACGTAAGTATTAGACGGTGTGTTCCTTTAGTAGAAAATACATAGATGCATAATTCTAAAGACCCTAGTGCTTGTTAGGATGCGCAAAAGCGGACGTTTCTTACGCAGTTCTGCGTACTACGCAAGCTTCTTGCGTTTCCCGATATCATGGCCAGATGGCGCCCATATCTCACGCTCGTGCCGAACGGGTAGCACAAGGCAGCGGAACGGCCGCGCGCCACTCCTGCCGGTCCCTTTCTCTCCTCGCGTCTCTTCGTTTTCCCTCTCGCTTGCGCGACTCGTCGGGGAAATAGAAACACGCGAACCGGGGCTCATGTACTACGGCCGGTAGAAGACTATCGTCTTTCGACGACATTTGCAGCGAAGCACGGAGATACGCGGCCAATTTTTTTTTCGCGTATCTTCATTTGGTCATTGTTGTACTGTGTAGGTCGAGTATCTGTTACGATCAGAACGATAAAGTAATCGCCTTCTCATATGTAGTGTACATGGTCGCGCGCATACAATACCATCCGGAAGAAAGGCTCTGGAGCACCTGCTGGTGTAAACAATTAGGGCTGTGCGTACGTCGAGGAATATTCGGAAGATTGGTTAAGATTGCGTATTTTTCAAAAGGAATTCTCAGACTACGAATGAGTTTCCTTTCAAAAGGAAACTCATTCGTAGTCTGAGAATTCTGCCTGATGTTCGTGAACGTTTCAGGCGGCCACGCGAATGGCTGCCGTATAGTTGTTTGTTCATGAAAAGGGTGAAAGCACTGTCACAGAGCTATTTAGCACTATGATTTCTGTTTGTCATAAGCCTCTGGTGGTCGTTCCATCACCAAACTATATCACCAAACTATAAAAAGGAGTTAAAGAATTACAGACCAATTAGCCTACTCCCAGTACTATACAAGCTATTTACAAAATTAATTTCTACGAGGATAAGAGAAACACTCGACTTTAACCAACCGAGAGAACAAGCTGGTTTTAGGAAAGGTTACTCCACAATGGACCACAGCCACGCTATCAACCTAGTAATTGAGAAGTACGCGGAATATAACAAACCCCTTTATATGGCGTTTATCGACTACGAGAAAGCATTTGACTCCATAGAAATAGAAGCAGTTCTAGAAGCTCTACGTCGACAAGGGGTACCTGGCGTATACGTGAAAACCATAAGCAACATATAAAAAAATTGCACAGCCACACTACTCCTACATGAGAGAAGCAGAGAAATCCCGATCGGGAGAGGTTTGAGACAGGGAGATACGATATCCCCGATGCGATTCACTGCATGTTTAGAGGAAATCTTTAAACGTCTAGACTGGGAAGAAAAGGGAATTCGAATAGACGGAGAATATCTAAGCAATTTAAGATTTGCAGGCGACATTGTGCTCTTTAGCAATGATGGAGACGAACTACAAAACATGATTGGTGACCTAAACAGGGAAAGTATTAAAATTGGATTAAAAATGAATAGGCAAAAGACCAAAGTTATGCTCAATAGCCTAGCTAAGGAACAGGAATTTAAAATCGACAATGAACCCTTACAATGTGTAAACGAATACGTATACCTGGGACAGTTAATAACAAGAACTCCTACCCATGAAAAAGAAATCCTCCGTAGAATAAGGACGAGCTGGTGTGCATTCGGAAGGCATTACGAAATCATGACTGGAAGCTTACCGCTCTCACTAAAGCGAAAAGTATTCAATCACTGCATTCTCCCAGTACTAACGTACGGTGCAGAAACGTGGAGGATAACGAAAAAACTAGAGATGAAACTAAGGAACACGCAACGTGCAATGGAAAGAAAAATGATAGGGGTAACGCTGCTAAGAGATAAAAAACGAGCGGAATGGATCAGGGAACAGACAGGAGTAGCCCGTATTATTATATCAATTAAAAGAAAGAAGTGGACCTGGGCAGGACATGTCATGAGGAGGAACGACAACAGATGGACAGTAAGAGCGACGGAATGGATACCAAGAGAGGGAAAACGCACCAGAGGCAGGCAAAAGGTTAGATGGAGCGATGAAATTAAAAAGTTTGCGGGCATAAAGTGGAACCAACTCGCTCAGGATAGGGTGAATTGGAAATCGTTGGGAGAGGCCTTCGTCCTGCAGTGGACCTAAACAGGCTGATGATGATGATGGTGACGTTGAGCATCTGTCAAGTTATACTAAAAGCCGTAGACACAGATGCGAGAGGTCGACCAGCTTCACGTTTTCTTTTTCTAAAGCGCGTAACACCGTAATAAAGAACAAAAAATTAACTGACCACTTCTCTTCACAAACTGGCTACTTTGTACAAATTCACTATAGTCTGTTGCTTGTATTGTTAGTGTACAAACGCTGTAGTCGGTTACTAGAAGTGCTGCTAGTTACGTGTACACAGAGGATATAAAGTCTGCATTGCGATGGAGGGGAAATGTTGAGGCCCGTGTACTGTGCGCGATGTCAGTGCACGTTAAAGAACCCCAGGTGGTCGAAATTTCCGGAGCCCTCCACTACGGCGTCTCTCATAATCAGATCGTGCTTTTGGGACGTTAAACCCCAGTAATCAATCAGAGGATATAAAGTACAGTCATGTTCGTTTCTAACAATTTAAAGCGCTATCGCTAAGGTTGCCCTCAAGTGACATCACAAAGAACTAAACAGCAGTCGCGCGTGCGTATGCGTGTGTGTGTGTTTGCTTCACTACCCAACTCAGGCTGGAACCATTCTGTATGCCACCTGTTTGAATAATCAACGCTCATTTCTCTCTCGCACGCCCGCACGTCGCTATGCACTGTGCCTTTTTTCACGTTTATTAGGCATATACCTTCTCGATGTTGCATAAGGTGTCGTCCAGCACCAACTTGGTGTCATTTTACTCGACGCTTATAGCAAGGGACGGCAACAATGCAGATAAATTTTCATGGGTTTATTATCGCGCCTTTGTGGGCATTACACCCGCCAAATGAGCTTCAAGGTACTGTATAAAACCAGGAAGGACTCATTGCGTACACGAGCTGCAGTTAAATACAGCGCGACAGCCAGCGGGAATGCACAGTAAGCGCGTGCGCAGAGGCCTAGTTCTAGCACGAGCGGCGCGAGCATCAAGGCATGCAGCGCGTGCGCGAGCGACTTGTAAGAGTGGGGGGTAGAGCGCGAGGGAATGAACAACGACAAAGAAGAGCGTGCGTGCAACGAGGCAGACGCACGAAGCTCCATGTAAACAAACGGCCGACGGAGCGCCGTACACGACCGCGTAGCGAGATTTTGGTGAAAGAGTGGCGCTTTTCGCAAGGCGCAGCAGCGCCGCCTGGCCAAGGCTTTCTTGTCCATAGTACCCACATTAAGAAAAATAAGTTGTAAATAGGTGAGCTTTAGGTGCGAAGCAGGGGCTGTCGGCGTGTCCTGTCGCCGTCGTCACGGTAAAAGCAAACCATAGCAAAAAAAAAAAAAAAAATTCAACGCACAGTTGACGAGGAAAAGTGCCGCCCGTTAAGATTCGAACCCACAACTACCAGAGATGCGACTATAGGAGGAACTGGAATCTCTACCGATCACACCACACATACGTGACACATCGAACAAACGGGCCTTATATGTTCACTACACCGCTTTACAATTATGCGCGGTTAAAGCAAATGTGTTTAGCAAGTAAAATTACTCTTAAATTGACATTGCATGCCTTCCTTCCCCTGCGCTCTTGGTTCTCGGCGGTTGTGCCGCCATCTAGGAACGATAGAGCGAAGTAGATTGTCCTGCTAATGCACGTCAGCAATTGGCGCTTCGGTAGTTGGCGCTGCGTCGGCAATTGGCGCTTCGGCGCTGCCGGCGGGTTGCTTGGGCAAAGTACGACCACGGCCGCTACAAAGTGTCTTGTGTGGCCAGTTGTGTTGAGACGCGCTCTGCTAAAGAAACGGAAAGACAGCCTCCGACAAGCGAATCATGTGTCTTTCGCTGCAACAGACTACACAAAACAATCCGCTGACGTCCCGTTCGGATTCGCCTGCAAGGATTCACCGTTTGCGCACGGATTGCAAATTTCCCATTAGCGGCGCATCACTGCGTGCTTCGCACTTCTTAATCGCCATGTACAGCGGTGAATTTATGCTACACAAGGGAATAAACACGATGAACGCTCGTGAACTGGCCGACGCTCAAGGAATTCCGGGAGTTCGCAAATTAACCCAGAACTCCGCAGAGGACTTCGGATGAACGTTCAAAACGAGACATGCAGACATTACTTGTGTCGAGGGGCTAGCCAACACTATACGGCCGTTATAATCCTTGTCACAGCTCAAGGACGAGCGCGGCACCAGACGTGCCATGTGATGAAGTGGTGATGCAGGACTAAGCGCAAACAGGCAAACATTCACATCTCGATCAGTACTCAAATGCTCGTAAGTGTACCAATTTAGGCGAGTCGGTAAAGATTTATTTAAAGGGTTTTTACAGTGCATAGAGAACTAGAAGAAAAAAAAAACGAGGAAGAGGCAGAGGCAAAGAACGCTGGCTTCCAACTGGATTAATAATCATATTGCTGGGGCTTTGTGTGCCAACACCGCAATGTAGTTATGAGGCGCGCCCTAGTGGAGAGCTTCGCGAATTCGGGCCACCTGGGGATCTTTACGTGCACTCATAACGCACATTAAATGGGCTTCTAGCGTTTTCGTCTTCATCGAAAATGCGACTACGACTGCTGGTATCAAACCTGAGTCCTTCAGGTCAGCGGACGAGAATCATAACCGCTGTACTACCGTGCCGGGCGATGAAGCTGTTGTGGACATTGGTAACGCACTACGGTAGTTTTTTTTAAAATTTTTTTCCACCCGTTATACGCGCCCTCTTTTGTACTGTCGTAGACGTGATAACGCCTTGACGCTGTGTGCTAAATAAGCTTGTCCTGAAACGGATCTTCACGTCATTTATATGGAGGTGAAATGTTGAGGCCCGTGTGCTGTGCGATGTCAGTGCACGTTAAAGAACCCCAAGTGGTCGAAATTTCCGGAGACCTCCATTACGGCGTCTCTCATAATCAGAGCTGGTTTTGGGACGTTAAACCCAACAAATCAATCAATCTTCACATCATTTTCATTTAGTGTACCGTAAACATTCCGCGCTAGCAACGTTCTGTTCTGGATTTCGAACTGTCTAGTTTGCTTCCTGCGTCGTAATAGAGTTTTCAGGCCGTTTAATGCTCATGTGTTATGTGCATGACCAAGGAACTAAAACAGACGAGGACGTGACTGCGTGGGCACAAGTCAGGGGATTACTGCAGTTGCATCTTCTTTGTCTAGACAGCGTATTACAAACCAAAGGTCTATATGTGGCTGTGAACTCGGCTGCTGACCCGGAAGGCGCGGGTACGATCTTGGCAATGGCGGTCGCATTTCGATGAAGACGGAAGGCTAGAGGCCCGTTTGCTCCAAGCAATGCAGTGCACGTTGTTAAGAAATGAGACTATCGATCTTCTAAGGAACAAGACCGATGGCTGCTCATCATTCCGATTTCCTTTCTCTGCAATACTAGCCTGCGCGTGTTTATTCTGCTTCTTTTTCTACAATCCCCCAGCAGCGTTCTGCGACTGGAGCTTGTGCAATTTTTCTTTTCTTAAGAACTTGCTATCATGGGCTTTCACTCGGGGTACACCAGTGTAGATGTCGGTGGAGACTCGTCCCAGTGGCCAAATCCCTCCAAAAAATGCCAGGCTCCTCGATGAGCACCACGTCATCTACTTGTAGACTGCTATACTTGGATGCTCGAGGTGACAAACCTTCCATCGGACCCGCAGGTGGTTGCGGAGGGTCTTGTGTCTCATTTAGTGGAAGGGTGTCATCGAAGGGTGGGAGTGCCCGAAAGTTTTTCTTCAGCGTCGCCTGAATCTAGGTGTGACCCCCGAAAAAAGGGAAGGTAGTGCACACCTAAGCGGTTCGTGGTAACATCCCCAAGAAGTAGGTGATCACTGATCACTGCCTCCAGAAAAAAACGTTACGGTGATCCTAACGCAACGAAAACTGTTGACAACTTCGTCCTGCTGATCGAGGTAGTGAAGCGGTGACGCGGAGGTGATTCTGTATGTTAATACCTTTCGTGATTCAAGCTAGGTCTCAAAGCTTCCTGGTATTTGAAAAAAAAATGCGTCTTCCTTGGTACGTCCTGTGTTTGCATTGCTCTGAGGACGCTCCTCTGATTTAATAGGCCACGATAATCTTTGTGGGGACAACGTTTCAACCACTCCGCCGGCTGCAACTAGAGTCCATGATGATAGGTCCACGTTTGGTTCGCTTTCTGAGTCCGAAAACTGTGCATGTTCGTTATTTGGCAAACAAATGGCCTTCCGAGGGAATAGGTTCCGTGGTTTCATCACCGCTTTGCGTAGCTTCAGTTGCCCGATGACGGTACCACATCCAGGAAGTAGACCTTCACGCGTTATCAATGAAATGGCTACGTTATCTAGCCCAATTTTCCAGTTTTCAACAAGTGGATCGTTAAATTCCTACCAATGACACACTAGGCTTGGACGGAGAAAACTGTGCAGAATCTAATCTGTTTGATTTCCTCATGCAGAAGGGAGTCAGGTCAATCTTCGTTGCTCCCACTCGCCACACGCTCACGATGAGATTCGCGTCGCAGTCAAGGAGGGCTCTTTGGCTAGTCGGTCCCTGCAGTGCCCACCCAAACGCCGAATTCCTTGCGGCCAAGTCAAGAATACACTCACTTCGTACCACATAACCAGTCAGGATCTCACAAAGGTGGTCTCCCAATCTACATGCTGGTACCGTTCTCGGTCTCCGTTTCAAGGAAGTCCTTGTCGTCAGCATAACTTCACCTTCACTTCGCAACTTCTGCATGAAGTGGTTATTCGCTGTCGGCAAAACGATCTCGCAAGCGATAAATGGAACCACAATTGCACGAAAGATGTGAATGTCGGAACAGTGTTGGGTATGCAGGAGAACTTTCACAACTTTTCGTCTCTCCGTAGAATGTCGTGATGCGTTGCAAAGCGAGTTCATTACGACGCGCGTCTCTCCGAGTAACTGCAATTGCACTTTTACCGCGAGATCTTTTGTGATGAATAATCTTTGACTGCCCCCATCCGGGATTACTCGGATGTATCTGTACCTGTTCCTGCAGACCACAAATGCGCTAAATGCCGCGCCACGGTGGTCTAGTGGCTATGGTACTCGGCTGCTGATCCGAGGGTCGCGGGATCGAATCCCGGCCGCGGCGGCTGCATTTCGATGGAGGCGAAATGTTGAGGCCCGTGTGCTGTGCGATGTCAGTGCACGTTAAAGAACCCCAGGTGGTCGAAATTTCCAGAGACCTCCACTACGACGTCTCTCATAATCAGAACTGGTTTTGGGACGTTAAACTCCACAAAAAAACAACAACAAATGCGCGAAATGTCTGCAGGCACACATTACTGTCAGTGTTCGCACTGTCGTTGGCACAATCTTTGTCGCACAGCATTCCTGACTGCAACGAGATCATTCCTGTCGCGTTACCTAAAATCTCTGCCAGTCGAGAAGATTTTCGTTGCGGCTCCGTTAGGTAGCCAGGGTGGCACACATGCTAGATGCATGCCTTCTGTAACAATCTGAGCACGTGAGCCTGACCTTGCAATCCCGTGCCTGGTCACCTCGCGATGTGCATCTGTAGCAGCGGTTATTGTTTGCTAGCTTGTGTTTCTACGAAGCCAGAGAGAGGTTGGCGTCGCAAGCGCGTCCTCCTTCGATTGGCAGAAGGAACACTCGCTCCAGTTCTATGACGCGTTGTGCAGTACGGAAGCGGTGCTGCTGCTTCGAGTTATCTGAGCGCGGTCGTAGGCAAATCATGTCGATAATGGTTGGCACTCCCGGCTTTCCAACTCTACGTGTGAGCATGAGCGGCTGGTTTAATTCATCTCCCGATGTTGCGTCTGCGAGAGAGGAAGAGAATAAACTTTATTTCAGGAAAAAAAAAAAAGTTTCACGGAGGTATAGCGGTCAGGCGGTGCCTGGCCGCTACCTCCTCTGCTCGTTTAATGGCCTGGAGTTGCTTCTCCAGGCTTGAGTCGCGGAGAATGGTGTTCCACGCCCCAGCCCTGGGAGTGGTCAGGAGGTCGGGTGGTGGTGGGGCCTCGCGGCAGTCCCAGAGTGTGTGTGTAACCAGTGCGGGCTAAATAGTTCGCGGTACATGCAACTGAGCAACTGCGGGCACGGAAAAGAGTGCATTTGGAGGCGGCGCCACAGTACTGGCTCTGAGGAGTTAGCATGAGATTCGTGTTCTCTGAAAGCCTGCCTCCACTTTTCTCTTGTGCATGCCAGAACAATCTCATTGATTGATTTGGGAGGTTTAACGTCCCAAAACTAGTTCTGATTATGAGAGACGCCGTAGTGGAGGGCTCCGGAAATTTTGACCACCTGGGCGTGCGCTGACATCGCACAGCACACGGGCCTCAACATTTCGTCTCCATCGAAATGCAGCCGCTGCGGCCGGGATCAGAACAATTTCATATAACGATGCATTCTGCAGAACATCGACAAGCATTGCAGAAAAGCTCATTGGGGACGTTCAGCACGGTCAAGCACCGGATGTTAAGCTGCGCGGCATCATAAAGTTGTCTGAGGCCTCGTACGTCGCTTCCGGATTTTACATGCAGTAGCGTTGAGATATGGTCTTTCTGTATTCGCTTGCGAACACCGAAACGTTTTAGCACTACGGTGTCTGCATAGCAGGTTTTGGAAGTCGGAAAACCAGCAAGCACCGCTGCTGCTTCTCCCGCAAGGTAAATGCTGTAAGTAGAAAAACTTCATCGTCGTGGATAAAGTTTTGAGATTAACAGTCTGCCCAGAACGCTGGACACTCGTGGATCTCGACTCGAAATGTAGGCACATCCAAATTCGGCAGCATTGGGCCAATTCTGGGCATAGAGTCAGGCGCTGTTGACGTTTCGCCGCTGTACTGCCCGCCCGTCCCATATAGTGGCGATTTGTCGCGAATATCGGCAAGCCTACTGATGACGTGGTTGTTATATTCTGATGCTGTTACGCATTCATCTGCAGGCTCATCGTTGGCGAGATCAAGCGCGTCGTTAAGCTTCGAGAACTAGGCGTTGCTCGATGATAAACAGTCGTAAACACGTGAGAGCTGGCATCGTCCGCTGTAGAATCAGCGAGTAGCGACCGTGCATCCTGTAGAACCTTCGTATTCTGGGCTCACCGAGCTGATCGCTTAGCCTCCATCCGATCCAGCCGTGTAGTGCACATGCTTAAGATCGAGGTTCGGTGGCCCCGCCAATCCCAAAGGATCAGGTCGTTCCTCGCCGCCCGAAGCAGTCTATATAGAGAAGGTCCCTTGCTTCGTGCGATGTAGAGGGCGTGTCCGCACGAGGGGTTACGATACCAAAATGTAAAGAAATGAGAATATCGATTAGTGAAGGAACTAGACCAATCGCTTCTCATTATTCCAACGTCTCCTTCTTCTCCTCTGTAGGCTGGCACACACCCAATGCAGGCGATTGGCCTAGACTAATTTGACTTAAAAATTATTTTTATAACTTTTCTCTGTAGTACTAAACTGCGCATGTTTATTCTGCATCTTTTTCTACGTTAAAGAACTCCAGGTGGTAGAAATCTCGGGAGCCCTCCACTACGGCGTGCCTCATTATCATGTCGTGGTTTGTCACGTAAAATCCGAGCAATTATGAATATAATGTAATAACTATATGCGTATGATTAATCGTATAGTAAATTATATGTTCTAGTTTGCTGTACGGTGACTTTAGGGGGATGCTCCTCGAGGAGCTCGTGTGTACGCCACGCCCGTTAACACCCAGGACACGTGCAAAGAACCAGAAGAGCAAGGAAAAAAAAAAAAACGGCGAACGCGAGCGTTTTACTGCAGTGCGCAGCCGACATTCATATGCCAAGATAATAACGTGCTATACTTTGCAGTTTCTCTACTTCAGTGATAGAAAGCCCCACGGCACCGTAGTGTGCTGATGGGCTTTATCGAACGCTGTCGTTTGTCGGGTGCAGTCTCCACATTATTTTTTTAGGCGCGTCAGAAGTTTCATAAACAATAGGCAGCCGTCGAATTTCGCTTACTTTCGTGCAACGCGACAATTACGACAGTGCATCTGTCGATAAGCTGGATTGAATTGTGCGTGGTAAAGGGCCCAGTATAACGCCAACGTGGAGCACGCGAAGTCGCCTTCGCGGCGCGACAGAACACCGTGGCTTCCTAGAATAGGATGCATAATTGCGACACCTAAATCGCGATCTCCACGCCGCATTTCACAATTGCCACACAACGGCAAACAACGCTATAGCAAGCCCCCGACCAAGTGGGAACAGCGCAGAAGCCCCGACAGCGCGCGAACCGCGATGGAACACGATCTGCCGTGTGGTAGATTTTATCGGTCCCCGGCTTGACTAATCTAGACAGCGCCGATAGCCGCTGCGTGCGCCAAAAGCTAGTTGGCCGCAAACAGACGAGGGCGAGGAGGGATGTGGGATCACACCGGCGGTGACGCTGGATTCATCCAGAGCGGCGGTGGCCGGGTTTACCAGATGCCCTTGACTTAGGCCTCAGTCCACTGCGCAAGCGCCATACGATCTACGCGCGAACGCTTCGAGCTTCTTTATTTTCCGCGACAAAGCCCAGGAGGCAAGGAACGGGAGCACAGTCTGCCTAGTGAGGCAGCCGAAAAAAACCGATCACGACGTCCCGCCGGGAGTGCAGGTCCGGCCTGCTGGTCGAGCGTGCGGACACTGAGACAGAGGTTGATTTCATCACACCAGGTGCCTCCATGGCCTCACACCGCAGAAGTATGGTCAGCTTCAGCGAGGCGTTCGCCTCCACGGCGACCACCGGGATGCCTGCGGGCGCCTACTACCGGCATGGCCCCGGCGGCAACTTCATCCAGGAGAGCTTCCACAGTTCTACCGACTTCCCCACGTATATCGCGTGGCAGACGCTGTCCACCGACCTGTCTGAGCGCATGCGCCAGGGCTCGGTTCGGCTCAGCCGGACCAACACGCTCGAGTACGCGCCCATCACCGAGGAGAACGGAGAGAAGGCGCCGCTGTTGAGTATCCCCGACGACGCGGGCTTCTCCGAGTCGACCATCTCCACGCCCGCCATTCAGCAAGGTGAGTGGGTTTGTGTTCGAGACCGTTTTCTTCCGTATTGCCACTTTTGTTGTTTCACTGCGGATGCTGAGCGGTGTTAACGCGAGCGTTCAAAGTGTGAAAACCGCTGCAATATGCGCTTGTTTCTTGAGCATCGGATAGCAGATTGGAGAGCTCCCAGAAAGCTGCGCCGGACAGAATCCTATCAAGAAATATTCTAGTAATATCAGCTCGATGCTCGCTTCGTTCCCGAGTATATGTATGAAATGGATGGTACGACTTCATGTAAGGTGCAACGTCGAACTGACACAAACGCTAACACCAGGATGCCTCTGACGTGTTAGCGTTGTCTTAGTGCGTTCTGCGCTGCATCTACAAGAATGCCGGATACTCATGTGTAGTACCTTCGTTGCATCTGTAAAAGTATATGTCGAAAATCCGTGCGACGAACTACTACTAAAAGCTGAGGGCCCTTGCATCGTGGCAAAGCAGCAAAACCTCAAAAAAAAAAAACAGTATACACGTATAACGGTACTGCATTTGTAAGTGATGGGCTCATTACGGAGTTTAGACACTGCAAGTGTATACAAGCGTGCGTAGACCGCGCACAGCGAGGATTCTCTAGAAAATTGCACCGACGTTGACTGTATCGCGCTGTAACATCGACCGCACGCCATCTAACGTCTTGCAGTGGTCATAGTCTGCGACAGTACTGTACGCGCGAGCGCACAGCTTTATCCTTTCGAAGCGTCGTGTACTGCGCCGTTTCCTTCAGAAGGAAACACTGCCCTTCTGTTACCTTTTTGGGGCCGCATTGCGCACTGTCACGGGTAGCAACGTATAGCAGAACTTGTAGTTTCGTTTCGCTTAAGCTATTTCGCTAAGGAAACCGGCACAGGCAATATGATGGGGGTGCGTCGTCTTGGAAAGAACCGGCGTATAGCAGACGACGCTTGCGGAAATGCTTCGTGCGCCCGCGCGTATTACCATCAGTGTCTCGCAGGTTATCGACGCTATATATATGAAGCGCTGACACAGCGTGCAGTCGACGCTCGCGCTAGCTTGCAGGGGGCTGTATCTTAAAGAAGTGGTTTAAAATCCAAAGTAAAACCTCACCAGGCTCTTGCAGCGCGCAAGTATAGGCTGCCGAACGAGATACGTGATCGCTAACGTAGAGCATCTCTCTGAAAGTGCGCCACGTAGCAAGGCACATGCAAAGACCGGATTCCTATGGTTGATGGTCATTGCAGTAAATATGATTAACTCTTAATTTACATAATTTACTTGGTATGATAGAACGGCCGCTACAGTGGTATACAGTGCTTGGCTGCCACCGCGAGAGATAGGGTTCGATCCCGGCCGTGGTGGCCGCAATTTCGATGGATGCGAAAATGCCGGAGGCCCGTGTACTGTGTGTTATCAGTGCACGTTAAAGAAGCCCACGTAGTCGAAATTACCAGGGTCCTCCACTACGGCACCGCTCACAATCGTATCGTGGTTTTGGAACGTAAAACCCGAGCAATTAATATTGTACCAAATGACCCCTTCAATATATTCTTGCGGCAGACCCTCCATGGATGGTGGTTTGCAACATCGTATGTATACACGCCACTGCACCTTGCTTGAAATAAGTGGCCGTTTTTTGTTTTCTTCTTCTTCTTCAATAATATTTTTATTTAGTATGACGGTTGTGCAGTTCGGAGTGGTTTTCGTCTGAAAATTTTCATGACTGCTTTTTTTTCCCCGCCTATGGCAAAATATGACCGCTTTAAAATGTTGCGCCAAATTCGTCTTCTGTAGCTGCATGGCGCAGTTAAATTGAGAAGGGATGTTGGGCATGTCAAGGGTGATGTATGTATAAGCTGCTCGGTGTAACTGTGTGCTTTGTGATAAATTGCCATATTTCTATCAATCTCGCTTCGGAGTGCGAAAAGCGCACTGTTGAAAGCATATGGGGCTTTAAACGGTCAAGGCCCCGTAAGAATCAACTCGTCGACTCGCATGCGTGTTCTCGCCATGAAGTGTGCATCCCACGGGAAACATTCAGTAGAAATATGAAAATTGCCTGTGCCTAATTATGATGCATATTGCCAATATTTCCTAATAGCCACCAAAATGTTCCCGCTAGCAGTATACCTAAACTTTAAAATGGTTATTGTAAGCTAAAGGCTCAGGACCTATTCTTGACATCATGCCCCCGTGCTCAGAAGACTCCGTATGTAATCAACCACACACACACACGTTCTTTTTCCCCCTATTTTTTGAAGTATTAAGTGAAAGCGTTAATTGAAGATGGCCGCGTTTTGAGCATCCGTGGTGCGTAATTTCTCGGACAACTTTTTATGTCTCCTTTACAACGATTAATTCTCAATGACTTCTGTATACCGTCATCCCATAACTCTTTCCCCTTCGTTAGTCGCCTATCAGGCATCGGATGTTGGAGCCAGTTGCAGCGCACCAAGTACCAGTAGTATCCTCACTTCATTATGCTCGTTATTTATTTTAATAATTTTTACATACCCACGAAATCGGAGACTATATCTTCCACGGTCGCCCAGAAAAGGTTCCTAAAGGACTGTGACAAGTATTCGGGTTTGCTTTGCGTGAATGCCGAGCTGTGATTGTGCAACGTGCCACAAGTATAACCGAGTAGTGTGTTTTCTTCCGTTTTTTTTTTTTTTTTGCGTTGGGAATATCGGCGCAGCCAGCAAGCTGTGCGCGGATGATTGCGACAGCGTTCGACCGCGCCCATTACTGCGGGCACTCGCTGCACATGCTGTGAACACATGCTGCCGGCACTCGTAGTCTTTGGGGATGTTACAATACCATTAGTTACTACAGTGTTGGAATGTGGAAGGAAACCTTCCGTCCGTGTCCCCGTTCGTCTCCTGTCCAAGCCTTTGGAGCGAGCGGTCGTGTCCGGCTTGCACGTGAATTCCAGTTTAAACAGTTGTCGCGGCTAGTGTTATGGCCAGAGGCGTCCTCTTGACATTCATTTCAGGGCATGCGGCAGTTGTCACTCGGCGCGAGACATTTTATTTCGCCTTCCTTTTCTTGCTCTTTGGCGCATATATTCGAGGCGACAAGCTTCCGCTTAGTGCCTGTGTAACTCTATGCGTTTTGGCTGCAGTAGATCTGATAAGGCGTGTTTTCTTTTTCGCCTCGTGGGTGTGCGCGATAGCATGTTTTCCTAAGCGCGGCTCTGGTTGTAACCGACCGACGACTGCTGAGCACTGCCAGTAATCTTGCACGTGAAAACGTCTTTAGGCAAATATTCTGAACTGGTTTTGTCTCGCGTGCGTCAGGACGAGTTCGTTCGTGGTCCACATATTGTTCGGCTACACGGTAGGCGGGACACGACTGAATCGCGGCCGCTATTCACTTTTCTTTTTCTTTTTTTTTACGCAACTTAAACACGAAATGACTTGCCTTATAACTGGATCGTTGCATGGGAGCCTGCAACTTGGCTTTGTGTTCCGTTTCGCTAGGCACCATGGCAGTTTCATGAGGTGTAAGCGTTCGGGCATGCAAGTCCAAGTGTCATCGACTGGCGCTGTATATTCTACCTCGTGCGTTTGCTACAAACGTTCCGTACGTGCGCTTAATGCGTTCATGATGTACGAGTGCCCGATATGAATGGGACGCGAGCGATTTACGCCCATCGCGATCTGATTGTTTTCCGTGTCGTTACCCGCTTGAGTCGCTTGGTCGTTAACTGGCGGTGTAATATCCTGAGCGAATGTACACTGTTCAGCGACTTTGTTGTGTCGGCGTGCACAAGTTTATTTTTACAAATTATACTGATTTCTTATTTCAGGCATATTTTTCACAGTAATTTGCTTTGCCCATAATGGCAGTTCGCTTCCTATTTTCTACGCTCGGTTGCCGAATCTGTCAAAGTTGGTAAGTTCGAGTAATCAAGGTTTGCGTGCGGGCTAGTTTGGTATTCCATATTAAAGGGGACTACAGCGCGTTTTTTTTTTTCTTTGACTGCACATAGACTAATGTAGACGAGCGCCGACTTTCAAATGAAATTTTTATGGTGAAAAGCGGATTGTATGGTAAGAAAAGCGTGATACCCTCATGGCCATTTTTCACTTTATTTCTGTGCTGCTGAAAAGGAACGTTCATACACCACGTGTTTGAACAGATTTAATTTTTTTTTTTTTGCTGTAGCGTTCCAAAACGAATGTGGTGTTTATGTTCAGGATTTTATCGCACTGCTTAAGCTTGAGTTCACCTCGACCTTTGCCGAGCGGAACGGCTTTATTCAGAAGAGCGGTATATATAAGCATTCTGTTTTGTATCGCTCTCTTACTGAGTGATTTGTTCTTAGTCCATCTCGACGGGAACGTCGGGACACGGTTGAGTGATGAGGGTTTCTTGGGTATGCATTGCGCGCAGTGCGGTCACATTTTGTTTGAGAAGACGGGCCTATGAGCTGCATCGCAACGAGAATACAAGGTTCATATCGAAAGCGCGGCGATCGCTGAAGATAGGTCAGTAAGCCTTCAATAGCTTTAACCGATAAGGAGCTTGATTTATGGCGTTCACGCATGCGCTTTTGTTCACATTGAGTATAGGCTTTTCGGACATTGGTATTTTTTCAGTATTTGCTTCGTGTTCTGGAGGGATGGGGGTAGGGGGGGTGCGGAGCGTGGCACTTTTCACGATGCTGTTTTCGTCACGCTGTCCTTTACATATGCGCTCTCTCTTAACAGTAAAACAGTCCGCGCTAGTCTTCGTCGGCCTTTGTCTCTTGTCTGACAAAAAAAAAAAAAAAAAGAGAAGAACGAGCTGTAGTCACCTTCGATGTCGTGTATGCAGTGGCATGTCATTTTAGTCGCAACACAATTGCAGCGTGATTCAGCCATCGTGATTCTTTTGAACAGTTGTTTCGAGAACTTACTTCACCGTGCTTATTTAGCACAAAAAAACAATACACAGGAAGGAAGGACAGGTCCTGTCCTTCCTTCCTGTGTATTGTTTTTTTGCGCTAAATAAGCACGATGGATTCACACCAACTAGCCCGACAACGCATTGTGTTGAACTTACTTCACGAGGAACGCTTCTCATCAGCTGACAGCTGTGCGTTTGAAAACCGTTCGTACATACCCTTTTCTTTTTTTTTTTTGCATGTAACATTTGTTAGTCCTTTAACGCCAGATAAATGAAGTCAGTATTTCTAGCGGGTGCAAATGTCTTCAGGGAGAAAGCCATTTAAGAAAAAAAAAAAACCTTAAGATTCCTTAGGCTTTCTACGCCTCTTATATGCATGATAACTTGAGCATTCGTATGATTACACATACACTTACCGATACACTTACATGCCGACTTGTATTACGGTGAACACATTTCGTGATTTAGAAGAAATGATTGTTGGGCGAGTCGGTACAGCATCGTGAACGAAACTGCGCGTTCTTTGCCACGCAGCTTCGTTCACGAGACATTTCGTGACCTTTTAGAACTTTCGGCACGTGAGTGTCAAGGGTTTTTTTTTTTTGGGGGGGGGGGGGGGGCGGGGAGCAGTGGATTAAGAAATTCAAACCATAATGGCAAGGTAAAAAGAAATTTATTGTCCCTGTTCACTTGTCCGTCAGATTTGATTGCATGTGTAAGCGTACACGGTGTGTTTATAAGAACACACAGCAGTTCCCGACCTTTGGATCCTTTATATTAAAAAAAAGACATGAAAACATTTATTCGCTCGTAATAACCAACCTTATTTTATTAGTTCATGCCTTTGATTTAGCATCAAGGAACATCTTTGCTTGAACAAGATGCATGCATACGAGGCCCTATAAGCTGCATTTCCATTAAAAAGTTGTTTAACAGGAGTATAAAAGGTATGAGAGATTAGTTACACGATGTCTCGACGCGGAGAAATTTTTTTCTACCCTGTACGCGTCTTGTAATTAACTTCCTAAATGAAAATAAAATTAACTCTATACTCGGTGCAGGCTCATTTTAGGGAGAGTGAATAGGGAGCTGTACTCATGGAGAGGGTGTTAAAAAACGCGAATTTAGCAATCTTTTTGTTCGGTTCCAACCTCATGTTCTTTCTTTTTTTCTCTTTAAGTTTACATGTGTATGTTGCACATGCTAAACATGTCGTAACGTGTCTTACAAAACATAATTTTTGTTCCATTCTTGGTTCTTGGGCAAATTTTGAAGAATTGAACAACTTAGCAAATTGGAAGCTTTTTACAGGTAATTTTTTAAAGGAAAAAGAAAAATAAAGCAATCTTCGCTTTTAGTCAAGTTTGTCCAGAATTGTCTACTCTCATCAATCATCCGTTAGATGCAAGAAAATGTGGCATCACGTTGTTCTGAATGAATATCGATGCGGTTTTAAGCGCTTGACAGCTTGTAATTCACTGCGTCGCGCTGCGCATATATCAAGTTTATCGCGGTTTCTGTTTGGGCCACGAACTGCATAGCTGCATAGTGAATGAATGAGTGGCTTCGGCCCTAATTACAGCTCGTTAGCTGCAGCGTTATGCTCAAGTGTTGTGGCTTCACTTTCTACCACGGTCGCTATAATTGAATAGGAGCGATAAAAAGAAAATTGATCAGGCACACTTGTATAAACATAATGAAAGGCATAATATATTGTATAATTCACAACCTTCTGCTGTGAGTGTCCTCGCATGGGGGGTGTTCTTAGACAGTTAGTTGTTTAATAAAAATGTTACGGCAATAAGGCGCCTGTCGCCTTTGCGCATGAACTCTACGGTGAAGCAAAAATACATTGCCGCTGTTAATGTTGCATTATAATAATAATAGCTCCTTTATTTTTCATCAAGAAGATGAGGGAGGTTGGGAGAAATAGCTCATAAGCAGCTTGACTAGCTCCGGCCCCTCAAAAGTACACATCGGCGACTATACAGCAAAATGTGGTGCACGTACTATGGTATGGTATGAAAAACTTTATTAGGTCCCGAGGGATCAGTCTGTGGGGACTGATGCGGGCCGCTCCCACGTCGGGACAGAGAGGCCGAGCTCCTCTGCCACCACACGGGCCCTCTGGACAGCCCTGAGTTGGTCCGTCAGCACTTCACTGTGCAGCATCCGCTGCCACCACTGTTCACCTTGAGAACTATAACCGGCCAACGCCGAGAAGCGCCAGAGCATGTGGTCTAAATCGAGGAAACCCCCACACTTGCTACAATAGACTGAAACTCCGTGGTCGGGATTAATTTTATTCATGATGACCGGGTTAGGGTACGTCCGTGTCTGCAGAAGTCTTAATGGAACCGCCTGTGGCCTGTTTAATTTACAATGTGGCAGGGGGAATGCTCTGCGCCCTAAGTAATAGTGCTTTGTGATCTCGTTGTAGGTTAACAGCTGGTCCCTGAACTCGGGAACGAGGGATCCAGCACCCTCAGGGGGTGCACGGCACACTAATCGTTGAGGTTACGGGGGGGTCCCTCCACTGACCCCATGTGCGCCGGGAACCAAGTAACTGTATGCGAAGTGATATCCCTACCCTACAGCAGTCTGTAAGCTTGTTCCGCAACAAGTCCCCTCGAGAAAGCTTTAATCGCAGACCGTGAGTCACTAAACACTGAAACCCTGTCTGAATCAATTAGTGCTAGAGCAATAGCCACCTGCTCAGCGACCCCCGGATCCTTTGTATAAACAGAAGCGGCATTTCGAACACTCCCTTTGCCATCTACCACCACCACTGAATAAGCATCTTTCCCATTAATCCATGCCGCGTCAACAAACGCTGACTCCTCCTCCTGATCCTCTGCCTCTCGTAACAAAGCCCTAGCTCTCGCCATCTGCCTCCCTACATTGTGCACAGGGTGCACATTCCGTGGAAATGGACGCACAATAATGTTGGCCCTCAGGTTCACGTTCAACCCGTGTAGCCGCGTCCCATCATGTGACTCAGCCACCGATTCTCCTTTTGACTTCAAGATATACCTACCCGCTGGTGCACCTAGCAACCGCTCTCTCTGTGCTGTACGCTGTGCCTCGGCAATTTCATCTAGTGTTATGCAAACCCAGTCGGAGCAACATATCGTTTGACGTGCTCACAGGCAGACCAAGTGCTGCCTTAACGGCTTTTCTGATTAAAGCATCCAGTTTAGCTTTCTCCCCCCTCTTCCAATTTAACATAGCTGCGACATACGAGAAATGACACATAACGAATGCATGAACTAACCTCATTGCACCTTCTTCTCCTAAACCCCTATGCCTATTAGAGATCCGTCTGATAAGTCTTACGGCTTCCTCAGTCTTTTTGGTAATACGCTGGATGGTTCTACTGTTCGATCCGGTCGCTTCGCTTCAATTATCAAACCCAAGACCCTGATGGCTTCAACTTTGGGTATCAGCGACCCATCCCATCCAGTCCTTCGGCCTACGACCTACTTCCTAGGCTTGAAGATCAACATCTCCGACTTTTTAGTGGAGCACTTGAGACCCATAAGATCCAAACATTCTTCCGTAAGCGTTACCACCTCCTGCAATCTAGCCTCAAGCTCCCCGTCACTACCACCGGCACTTCATATAGTAATGTCTCCCGCGTAGATAGTATAGCCAATACCCTGGACAGTGTCCAGTGCATTAGCCAACTTCGACATCGCCATATTGAATAACATAGGCGAGAGTACGGATCCCTGCGGCGTACCGCGACAACCCAATTTAAAGACTTCCGACTTGAGCTCCCCAAACCTAAGACATGTCCTTGTATCCGTAAGGAAGGCCTTGACAAAATGAAAAAAATTCACAGCATATCCACGGAGTGAATGATGATGAGTGGGCGAAGCTCGGGAGGTTCATCGTAGATCGTGCCGAGTTCCGGATTAATTTAGTTAACGCGCACGCTACGAATCCTTATGGTTCAACTACTCACAAGTGAAATCTCCCACCGGCACTTCATTGCAAGTGAATATCCAGTGCCTATATTATATATATATATGGGTGGCCGGTGAACGGTTCTCTAGCGCGAGCAGTCGGTATTTCTCAATCAAGAAACTCGCTAGAAGACGCTGCCTGCGCCAACGTTCTCTCTCGCGGGTGAGGGCGCGTTCTCCTTCTTTGCGAGCTGGTAGAGCGTTCATCTAAGAAAGAGCGTTTCCATAGTCAACGCGCGCCTTTCGCTCTCTCTCTCTGTCTCTCTCTCTCTCTCACAAGACAGCAGATGGAAGAGTGAGAGAGCTCGCGCGCCGGGAGGCATGCGCCGAGGGCGAGCGCGAGCCTCCCGGCGTTGCATGGCGTTGCATGGTATTGTGAGTGGTGTAGGTTACACGATACGACGCGTGACAACCGACCCACAGATTAAGGAGCTTCGCCCCTAAAAGCCGCTGCCCCAGATTCAAGTCCGATAGCACCTGTAGAATGTAAGAATGATGGATATTATCGAAAGCTTTTTCGACATCAAGTCCAAGTAGTACCTTAGTATCTCTTGTCCGCCGATCGAGTAGCTGACGCTTAATCCTGATCATAGTTGAGAGGCCGGGCCGAAATCCTATCACAGAGTGCGGGAGGACCCCATTACCCTCAACATAACGCGTTAGCCTATTTAAAATGACATGCTCAGCGACCTTCCCCAAACACGATGTCAGAGAAATGGGTCTTAGATTGTCGATCCCTACGGCCTTTCCAGGTTTGGGTATAAGAACAGTAGTCGCAAGTTTCCACTCATCAGGGAAAGAGCCTTCCTTCCATCGCTTGTTTATCTCTCGTAAGGAACGCAATAGACCCTTCGTCTAAATTGCGTAACATCTTATTCGTGACACCATCCGGCCCTGGTGTCGACCGACCATTAAGGTCTTGCAGCGCCACCCTTGTACCACTTTCAGTGATACAAGGGTGACTCCTCATCCATAACTTTATTCTCATCCCCGCTATATTCCAAGACATTACGCGTATCCTTGCGAGGTCTCTAATGGAGGGTATCTGTCAGCCAAATCCTTCAGCAACGTTTCCTCCGTGGCGTCCCGACACGATTGATGAACCAACTCGCCTGTCACCGTCCTCTGATTAGATTTAATTTTTGTCTGGTCCAGTAAATGTTTGAGCAAACTCCAGGCACCTCCCCTTTTAATGCGACCATCAATAGAATTACACAGTTCATCCCACTGCTGCTTAGACAATACACGACAATGGTCTTCAATCTCCCGATTAACCATGGCTATACGCTTTCTAAGCCTTCTGTTCAACCTGTGACTTTTCCATCTCGTTAGCATTGACTGCTTTGCTTCCAACAAATGCGCTAGGCGACTATCCATTTGCGCAGTGTCAATATCTGTCTTAACCTCCTTAGCAGTCACCTCAACGTCACTTTTAAGTTGACTAGTCCACTGTTCCAGGGTCATCTCTCTCTCCTCACCACCGGTTCTCTGCGCTCTTCGTGTCCTAAATGCATCCCAATCAACGACCCTAAATGTGCGCTCCTTTTTATTAGCCACAACTAAAGTAATCATCAGCATGTAATGGTCGCTACCAAAATCAATATTAGAACTGGACCAGGACGATTCCTTCACCCCCCGAACAAAAGTGAGATCCGGTGTAGAATCTCTGCATGTCGACGTGCCGCATCTTGTGGGATACGAAGGATCCGTAATAAGAGATAAATTTAGGTCGAGTGCCTGCTGCCATAGTCTCCCGCCCCCCCTCCCCTTAATAGCGCTGTATACATACTTCCACGCATAATGAGGTGCGTTAAAGTCACCTCCAATGAGCAAAGGTGCATCTTTAGCCAGATTAGCTGCCTTGGTCAAGAGAGATTTGAAACTCTGCTTTATGTCCCGGGGGCTACTATACAGGTTAAGCAGGTAGACGCTCCTGTGACGTGCCCCTTGTCGACATGAAATTATCTCCACCATAATATACTCAATTCTGCAATCCGCCATGTGAAGATCATGCCTAACATATGCCAACCTCCTATTAATGAGAGTTGCGAGTCCTCTGCCCTGCCCATTATCCTTAACCTCCGCTGTGAAACCCGTGAAGCTCACGCTAGACATCAGTGTTTCCTGTAACATAACAACCTGAGGTTTCGCGTCATGCGTTCTAACAAACTGCTGCAGGGGAGCCTTCTTATGAGTGTAAACCCTACAATTCCACTGCCAAATACTAAATGGACTATTCATTAGAGCCATCTTGACCATGTAAATTCGCTGTACATATTTTGAGCTTAGCTCCACTCGGAGACTTACCCTACTGGACCAGTCGCTGAGAGCACTCCCGCTCCATAACAGGGACCACCGTCTCGTTTAGATATACCTCAGTTGTGCCTAATCTCTGAACCGTGTTCATTTCCCGCTCTTCTATCTGCTCCAATCTAGTAATGACCTTATTTACACCTTCTTGCAATGTCAACATCATTTCTTTAAGCTCCGAATCCACCTTACCCTGAGCCCGTACCTTAGAGGAGAGGGCCCGTTTTTTCGGAGCTGGCGTCTCCTCGTCAGCCATGTTCTCTTCTGCTACCTCCACAGACCGAGGTACCTCAGCCGGGTCATCATGTTTGCTACCTTGCCTTAAGCTATCGCTGTTGCCGGACGGTAAGGCACTCCTAAGTTCCGCTATCTCTTTTATAAGCCCTTCAATGGCTGCTTTTAGGCTATGATTCTCTCTCTCCAACTGCGCTATCCTATCCTTATCCTTATTACTACTCACATGCTCCTGGCGCTGCTCATGCGCCCGGCCGGTGGTGGTGAAACCCTTGGCCTTGTCAGCCCAGGTGGTATGGCCTCCAGCTGCACCGCCAACTCCACCAGCTGCAGGAAAGCGCACATGCGCCCCCCTAGAAACGGAGCGGCTTTTGGCCGCAGGAGTCCCAGTCGCCGGCCGCTGCCTCGACCTTGAACGGCTCCGAGAGCGCGAACGCCCCTTAGAGCGTTGGTGAGCCAGCTGCGCTGCTTCGGCTGCCTCTTGTTCCGCCGCTATCTCCGTCCTTGCTCTTTCTTGTCGCCGAACACGCACTACGTAGGGAAGCTGGTATACTGGAAAGTAGATATTTGTACATTGATGAGATGAACAGCCTTATCAACAGGGTAAATAAATAGAAAAAGGGACGAACAGCACCATCAGCAACAACTCAGCTCATATTCTTTGGAAATAATAATGAAACACAATGAAGCAATTAATATTACTGAAAAATAACAACACTCGTAACTACGGAGTTAAGGGCTAAAATACCACAAATGAAAGCGAAGTAACGTACGCTGGGGTTTTGAAGAGACAACGCAAATATGATTGAAGAGCATCACACATAGTATCAAAGACAGTAACACATTGTGATTGGAGGTTAATTTTTGAAGATTGTTAAAACAGAAGCATTAAAATATTTGTGAAAAAATTACACAGTTCTTTTGTGGAGGATCTTTCTGGTGCAATGTTTTTTCTAGTACAAAAGTTTGATAACTCCGGTAGTTTGTGTCTTAACATTTGTGTCACGTAATTAGTTCGGCATAGCGTTACTTTCAATGTCTCTGAAAAACGAACTGAATATATCTGAAACTGCCTATCTAAGGAGGCTAACGGAGCAAGGAAATGCCCGTTATTCTTAATTTCTGATTTGTATGCTATAGAGAGACGATAAGAATACAGGCAGGGTATTTGTAAACTTTGATGCGTACAAAAAAAGCGGTGCTGAAGGGTGATCGAAAGGCACATTGTATATGTGCCTCAACATTATTTTCTGAAGGCAATGTAGTGTTCGTAAATTTGTGGAAGCAGTAGATCCCCGTACAAGATGACAGTAGGTTACGTGGGAGAAAAAAGAAGCGAGTCACAAATAAGTTGAGCATAAGTAGGGAGGGTTCGTCGGTTCATAAGTTATCCTTACGACACTAAATAACTTTTGTGCAACGTAACTAACGTGATCGTCCCAAGACATTGTCTCCGAAAATATTACGCCAAGTATCTTAAATGTTTTAACTGTCCATTATCGCGCCGTTATGTAATAAATTTGCGTCGGTAACCACCTCCCCATTTTTCGGCCAGAAAATTATAGCATTTGTTTTCGTAGTATTAATCTTTAAAGCGCTGTAATCAGTCCACTTACCAAGCTGCGTTAGCGTATTGTTTGCCCAATCTATCATGTCGGATAGAAATATGACTAACGAAAACTTATCTTCATAGTTGCCAACCTGAGGCAGGTATCATATGGAAAAGTTGTAGGGTATCACGGGATATGGCATACTAATTTTAGAAGTAAAGAATTGTGGGACTCTTAATCTTCGCCTTAAGAGTTGAACGCGATAGCGATGCCTGGCCCCATTCTCATTGCGCTCTCTTCCGCTCGCCATACTCTTCAGTCGCCTAGCCACGTAACTGTCATGACACGACTTGGTAGAAAGTGCGAGTTGCATTTTTATTGTATGTTTTTTTTACTCGTGAAGGTGAGATCGTGAATTTCTGCAAAGTACAAAGTGGCTATGCGCCATATAAGCTCGCCTGTGAAGAAGGCACAGCAGTTAGCCTGGCGCTTGTGCACAGCACAGAATCCATCAAAAACATGTCAACAGCCCGGTCGCATCAAGGTCTACACGCTCGCGAGCACAGGCGACCACGTCCGTCAGCCAAAGTGCATGTATGCACGGATACTTATCCGTGCATACATGCACGTGCGACGAAACACTGCGCCGTGCACTTTGCGCCTTCTCGCGGGTGACAGTCAAGCCTCTGCCACGCTGAAGCACCTCCGAGATGTGCGCGTGTCACCAACGGTAAATGGTGTATATAAATAACTCGTCGTTAGCAGCCCGCAGGATATATGCGGGGTGGCCCAGCGCGTAGCGCATCGCACCCCGTAACGAGGGGTCGCAGGTTCGATTCCCACTCGAACCGAAGGTTCTTGTTTATTTCTTTGCATCTACCTCGAATTTTCGCTCACGTACAACGCTGATTTTTCGCTCACAACACACGACACCGACACCGGAATTTCTGCGAAACGAGTTCTTTACGCTATCGCGTTAAAACGTGATTGAGATCATTTGAGATATCCATAATTGAATTTCCCATGACGAAATGAACTCTAAGGTCCTGCCGCGGCAGCATCTTGTCGTGGAAAGCGGCAAGTCATTTCACTTGCACCGGCCGTTCGTCTTTATCGCGTGAAGTATGCTTTTGCCCTGTGCGCAAGAAAACCCGAATTCTCACCTTTATTTTTTTTTTTCACTGTATATCAGATCAGTACGTAACGCGTTACAAGTAATGGGTTGCTTGTAATCGATTACAGTGTAATTTTATAACGCTTCAGTTACTTCCTGTGAGGAGTAACGACGCTTGTAATTTGATTACTTCTTTTCCTATAATCGATTATAAATTACAATTGACTCGCAGTCATGAATCGAAGCTCTGTGCATTCACGAACTGATGCGCAAACTGTTCGTACGGTACAACGCGGCACTTCCATCTAGTGCGTCCGTTGAGAGGGAGCGCGCGGAAATGACCGACGCAAACTTCGAGGGGCAACTGCTGCTGAAAGTTAACGCGGTATATAGGGAAAAAAAAAGAAACATGAAACGTATAAATGTGGAGCACTTAGCAGGAATGCGATAAGGACAGGAGGGTGGGATGCTATAATAGATCCATCGAGAATTTTCATGGTTAATGGAACATGTATATAGTTAGGCATTCAAAAGATTACTGCAGAAGGTGATAGAGCTGAAATAGTTGTGCACTTGAAATACTTATAGACAGAAAAAGAAATGCCCGTCGGTACTATTGCTTGTCCATAAAAACGAGGACATTAGGCAGTCTGCAACGCAAAAAATGCTAACTTCCCTGTTGGTTATCGTGTAAAGGAGTTTCGACGGAGCGCATGCACGTTGCTTAGTCATTATATGCGGAAAGAAATGTTTTTTTTTAAAGAACGACAGATAATTTTTATTGATGTTTATCGAAGATGTTGGCACCTTCATTAGCGACGGCTACTTCTTTTCGCATGACAAATGAATTAGTGGCACGTTGAAGAGTCAAAGCTAAGCAAGGCGCCGAAGAGAACAAACGGATACTTAGGGGTGCTCATCATCTCCAGCGTGTTCTGTCCCCTGCAGGACGAAGGCCTCTCCCAATGGTAAGACGTTCACGCGCGTAAAATGGAATCAACTAAATTTGAGATCTCTAGGAGAGGCCTTCTGCCTAAGGTACTGGCACAGTTCTCTAAAATAAGTGGAAATGTAAAAATATCTGAAAACATTCACATAACTTACGCCATTGTTGCATAACAAAACAAATAGACACAAGATCAAACGATTTACACAAGTTGAGAAGGGAGATGTAAAGCGAAAAGTAGAAACAAGGTTAAGCAGAGAGATCCCCTGTTGGCTGCTCTGTATTAGACGGGAAAAAATGGAGGTATGAACGAGTGAAAGAGTAAAGTATATGGGCAAGTCAACATTAATGTGGAATTGTCCAACTGCTGCACAAGAATAACACTGTCGATATTCTGTCGTCCAGTCCGGTTTCTCTAAGAAATGGCAACAAAACGCTCGTAGCGAGATGCTTGAAGTCTGCCTAGGCCAGTTAGTGCCCTGTAGCAGGCTGTTGGCTGAAAGGGCTGATTTTTTTTTTTTGTATATGAAATGGTTAAAACTGGTGCACTCGCAGAGAATGTGCGCGATTGTTTCGCTACTCACGCAGAGTCATTCCAATGGTAAAGGAATAAGCTTTTGAGAAGGACTCCAGACCCTAGACTAATAAATGAGGGTAGAGTAACGCCGCGCGTGAAGTCTGGTGGTATATGCATAATTAAACAGTAGGGTCCAGGCAATGAAGTCTTTTTAAAAACCTTCCTGAGCCCAAGGCATGGAAGAGTGTGCAGCAGCTGTGTGCTCGTAAACGTCAGTGAATTCTACCGGTCCAGCGTTAGATGACTTACTCGAACGCGAAGTTTTTTGGTGCTTCCGATCTTGAAAAAGGGATGGCGACACGGCTAATGACGTCGTGGGCAGATCGGGCAGCTGCGTCCATCTGATAATTTCTCTGAATGCCGCACTGACTAGGTACTAAGTGACTGCTGAGATATTGCGTCCTCTTCTTATTGCCTGATGGTTGACTTGCCTGATCTCCGCAACGAGCTGCTCGTGCGAGCTACCACTTAGTGCTGAGAAATGAGCTGCGTGACAGCCAGGAAAAGTGTTGTCAGTCGCGAACGTGTTATATGCCATCGCATATCTGTATTCTCCGCAAAAGTTAATCGTAAGCACCGCTTTCTGTAGTTCAACTGTTGGACACAGGCCAAGTATACTTTTTTCTTTTTTTGAGTGGACAGTCATCTGTAAATCTCAAATCCGCCATAAGTTTACGCTTCACAGTAATGTGCAGCGGGCACTCAATGGGTTTTTAATCACCGTCAGCGTGACGACAGTGACACTGCAGACTAGCAACACATATTATTTAGCTCAAAAAGGGGCGTATACATCCTGCACCAAGTTGCAAGCGGTGCAGTATAATGTTGCAAATTTCTTTTGGTTCAGCTTCGGCGGAATGTATTGTTTTATGGTATATAGTCTAAAAAATAGCCCCGCACACTTGGATTTCTGACCAGACCAGTTTTTTCCAAGTCCACGGTAACGTTTTACTCATCTTAATGCGTCTTTTTTTGTAGCAGCGTCTACTTCAATATCTCCAGGAATGTCTCAATGCCCCGACTTCCACATATAAGCTGTCATTTTTTGCGCTGGCTTTTGTGTGTTCATCAAGGGTTACACGTGTATTCATAGCATTTCGGTCTGTGCTCTCCATTCACTTGAGGACAATCATTTCATGTTCGACTTTTGCGAGTTATCTTTCTGCTAAATCGCGTGCTTTGTTTTTACAAGGATGATGAACTGTCTGTCTGTGTTATCTAAAAAACTGCCAACGCGAAAGGAGGCATTGCATCTAAGGGAAGAAATTTGCTTGGCAAGTAATTCTGGCCGAACAATGCAGTACTTAGCCGGTGAAGGTGAGGTACATTGCTCGTCAGTGAATGATTGTGCACTGTAGGACTAGCTGCTGAACTAATCTGACAGTGCACAATCGCCAGCCGTGATTGGTCCTTCTTGCTATGGCCGTGTGTCATACTTGCCATACATTTGAACCGTGATGACGTCCGTCATGACTTAATTTCGTCGATCTCAACAAAACGAGAAGAACGTCTGGAATGTCTGGCCCTCCGACTGGTGAGTTGCGCAAGTAGAGCATCCCGGCCACGGCGGCTGCATTTCGACCAGCCCTATATGTGTGTAATAGGTAAACACCAAGGCTGGAGGAGGTGAAAAATACCGCTTTTAGCAGTTTTTATAAAAGCCACCGTTTTTCTTTGTACAAATTCCAATTTGCGAATTGGCTCTAGATATATAGCTCGCAAGTTCTCTCAAATAGGAGGAATGAACGGTTTTTGTTGGGTAAAGTCTTACCTAACTACTAAGTAATCTGCCTGTAACGTGATCAAGGTGCTGACACTACCGGATACTGTTTATGGAGACAACGCCTTGATATAAGGCGTAAATATTGGGACTACTCGGTTGCTGGGGTGTGCTCGCAATGAAAAGGTACAGAACTCTGATGTAAGGATATGGTGTAAGGATTTGTTAGTCCTGCACCAAGTGTAGTTCCTCGTGAAGGACTTACCAAGTAAAGTGTGGTCGCTAGAAGAAATTACCTGCCATACGTACGACTAGATCACCAGCATAAACAAGTTAGGTATGGGGACAGGCACGTCCCCAAGAATGCCTTTCCCATTGGCGAAGACCTCTTCCAGCAGGAGAGGTATTTGTTCTGCAATGCACATAGAATAGATGAATTTGATGCATAATGTATGGGCTGTTGAGCCCAATTTGCGAGATAATGGACAGTGACGGCATTTAATTATGAGCACCTGTAGAGCTCGGAGCAGAACGCTATGGCGTTCAGCAGCGGAATGAGCGAAATCATTCATAACTGGTAAATTACGCTTATAGAACCCATAATTTATAGGGCAAAATTACATGTAGTTTATAGAAAATAATTGTTTATAGAGCTCGTGAGCATTCGTGAACGCTGCCGTTGTATTAAGACGTGCGCACGTATCGCGCTTTCTGGACAAGACTATAGTGTGCTTTAGCTTCAGAGGCTGGGCGCACGCGCATGCAACTTCTCTTTAGATGTATACTTGCACTAGCCAGCGCTCGCGCCTCGGTAAGATGGTGATTGTATGGCTTTCTCTTTCGTTGTCAAGTGCCCTTGAAATCCACCAATGTGGCATTATGGGCTTGTTGGTGATTCATGGTAACATACGTCGGTATAGGGAATTCAAAATGAGACAAAGCGAAGGACACGTGTGTCCTTCGCTGTGTCCCTCGGATGCGCTATACCACTGGACATTGCCCTCCAAACTCTGCTCTTTTGTTTCCCTGATGTAACGCAAATCGTACAACCTGATCACTTATGGTACGGATCGCAGGGGTCGCATGGACCGTGGCCGCCTTCCTGCTCGTCAACTCTGCGTTGGGGGCCGGAGTGCTCAACTACCCCGCTGCCTACGACCGCGCTGGCGGAATTCTGGCGGCAACTCTTCTCCAAATAGTAAGCCATTTGCGGTAGTAAGCTTTAAGCATTTTGCCGTTTCTTGATGATCTATCTTCTGATTGGAACTCGGTTTGCTGTTCTTTTTTAGTGCGTAATCTTATACCATCTCTCGTTTTGTTTAGTTCTCTTATGTCCTTTTACACCGGGACAGAATATATGTGTGTTAATAAGGTGGTCTTCACACTATACATGGTCAGACTCGGTGATTTGTGCTCCAATTTCCCTGTGCCCTCTAGAGAGCGTGTGCGTGGTCATCGCGGTAAGCACGAGCGCATACTGTCGGTGAATCGGCAAGAGGAAGATGAAGGGCTGTTGCCGTCTAGGCTACTGGGTACAACGTTGGGATATTCGCACCACCCAACGTGGAGCACGAAACGGCCATTGATCACGGCATATTTATCTGTGCGCAAAGTACACACATGTAGTATTTCGGCCAAGTTGGAAAGCACCACTGCTTCACTGCACCACTGCTTTCAGAAAGTATACGCACTTTCTGAAAAGTCATTTATGCACTTCCGCACTGTTTATATACACTTTGTGATAGTGACTTATGAGCAGTGAAGTGCGTCCTTTTGTTACGCTGGCGGTTCATTTTATTGCTTTCATGCTGTCAGCTATACTCATAGTGGCTGGCCTATTAGAACTTAATTTAATTAGGCTCCAAGAGCCTGGCTTGTGCGAGTTAGGCTCCAAGGCTCCAAGAGCCTGGCTGAATTAGGCTCCAAGAGCCAGGCTGAAAAACTTGATTATCAAAGCATGTTCGCAGCAAGCGTACGTTTTCAGGGGTACCATGCACGTCCGAGGCGTGGGAAACTTGTTTCAGAAAACAGCAATTGCCCATCATTTTTCCAAACAAAATATAACGGGTCGTCTCGAAGATGCGTTTGCTATTCGTTCCTTGACAGACTACCTCATGGGCCAGTATACGTACTCTCGGCATCGTGACTGGTTTTATCGTAATCCTGAAATCCTGTAAACTATACATATATACATATATAAAACCGAATTCGGAAGCTAGTTTAGCAGCCTGTTCCTTGTATGTAGTGCACTCACAAAAAGAGAACAATTGCCAGCATTTGGTGCGCACGCGAAGCATATGCTCCAGAATAGTCGCGTCTCACGTTTCGCTTGAAGCCGAACTTTCGTGAAGCACTCTTTGACCTATAGGGCAGGTTTACCTCAAGAAAGCTAGCTGCAGCGTTAGCGGCGATGGTCCGCGCTTTGTTTCAAGTGAGTTACGGGCCCACGCCTTTGTCGCAGCTCATGATCTGCTTGAACGTGGTGACCATGCTGATCCTGGGCTACTGCTCGGACCTGAACGGTGACAATACGTTTCACGACGTGCTGCTAACCACGTGCGGCCGGCGAGCCCAGCAGATTGCGGCCATCTCAATCTTGCTGTCGTGCTACGGCATCAGCATCACCTTCCTCATCGTCATCGGTGACCAGTACGACCGGCGTAAGTTCGCTTTTTTGTTAGTGTGGCGTCAATAGGATGTGGTGCACGATGTGCTGTTTACGACAAACTGCGACAAATTTCACTATTAGGATCACGTCTCTATCCCTCGCTACTATTGGTGTAACAAATTGGACATTCCCTATGTGGGTGACCTTGAAACCTAACTGGAAAGTCTGTGACCTGCGTCTCGACAGTTGAAGGTATCTTTAGGACGCCACCGAGTACAAGTAATTTGCAATCCTTGTGACCTGTCCGAAGCAGTTGCGGCTCCTTTGAAATCCTCTTCGAAGGAGCGTCTCCTCATTCGAGGAGAAATGGCCGGACTAAAGCATATGGTAAGGGTCCACTCGTCTCAGCGAGATGCTGCCAGCATAGTTAGAAAACAGCGATGCTTTCGTCAACGGCGTTCGTGAAAGAATTTGACTTCGCACTTCCCACAACCGTCTTCTCCAGTCGTCATTATGTCGAGTAGACTCCATATAAAAGACAAAGAACGCAAGTAAGAACTGTGGAGAGAGTGAAAACTGATTCTGAGACTACACTCCCAGTATGCCACCCATCCTCTGAACCTCAAGGCATAGAGTATTGAACTTAGTATTCAGTCCAGATAAATCGTCAAAGGAAGATAACCGGATCGCTTCCAGTGCTTGTGCGTATTTCAGTGGGCCCGTTGGAAACATTTTGAACAGCAGTATCGATGTAACGGCCTGAGGCAACTGTGTATTGCATTCCATCCTTACCTCAGAAGGTTTTCACAAGACAGCTGCCATCCTGAGGCAACTGTGTATTGCATTCCATCCTTACCTCAGAAGGTTTTCACAAGACAGCTGCCATCCTGACCTGTCAACATCAATGAGAACTGAGGTTGGTTACGAATGCCCTCGAGCACTGGTATGATGCTCGATGAGCTATTCGACGTACGGCGCCATCCTCAAGATGTTCAGATCATTATATGTGCTTTCGTCCATGTTCTTAAGCAAGAAACTGGACGAAATATTATATGTACCTTGTCCAGTTTTCCGCGCTAGCAAACATGGATCTTATAGGGAGCACACTGGCCCTAACTCTCTTCGTAGACCTTGGGAGAGGTCGCGACATGACGTGGCGCTGGGCATGTCATGTCGCCTTATAAGGTTTAGCAACCGACCTCTGCAGAGCTCCCTGACAAGCTGTGGCGTCAGCGAAGCGCTGCTGTTCGTTTGCTCTACTTCATTTTTGTTATCCACTCCTGGCTGATCGATGTATGATTGCTGTCTGTCACGATTGTCCGAATATTTATATAGGCGCGGCTACTTGGACCACGATTTCATAGCGAGTCCGTTTGTCTCACTGCATATTGAGGGTAGAAGTTTCATATTAATGTTAACCTTTGCGGAAGGTTGCATTACTTTCGTTTGATTCTGCAAATGAGACTATTGTATGGCCGAGTGTATGCGTGCAGGCATAGCCTAGTGTATTCGTGAGAGAGGGGAACGTGGAACCCGAACAATGAACGTCAGTAGCTCGTCTCATATGCGATATGGTGCTCTATTCTGAGACGACCACTTTCGGCGAGTGTCGCTTTTCGTGACATATAACCTATATAAGCGACTACCTGCCCTTTTTTCGTCAACCAGCCAATGAGCACGCACTGGTACTGCACTACTTACGCGGAAGTCGAATTGCATTGTAAGGTGTAATCAGTCAGCTTTTAATAGTTAGCGGTAATTAAGTCAGTGAGCCATACGGAATCCAGCTCGCGTTATTGGTTCATCGCACGTCGAAGCAAAACAGTTTCCTCCGCACAAATACGAGAGTGGAACTCATGTAGAGGCGACGGTGATCCGGTTGATTGTTAAAAAGATGCATTAACCATTGATCGACTGCCTCAAGCCACCACGGCCAGCCTCACAGATGCCACATGTAAGACACACAAGGACGCACATCTATAGGTTCATGTCCCCGTGTATATAGGTTACAGCTTATTAAGAACGGGCACCACGGTATCGTACATCCTTGAGCAATGTCTGTACCCCATTCTTGCAGTGTTCGCATCGCTGTTCGGGCCAGTATTCTGCCATGAGTGGTACCTGAACCGCCAGTTCACTACATTCGCCACGGCCGTGTTGTTCATCATGCCACTCTGCTACTTCCAGCGTCTAGACTTCCTCAAATACGCCAGGTTTGTGAGCACTTGAGTACAGACGTTGGCGGATTGACGGAACATTTGCAGAGAATTTCCTGAGCGAACCATCGATAATGAGCGTCAACGCAAGCGAATATCCAAACGCTACTTGAAAGACATTTCATTTCATTTATTGATACTGTTGGCCCAAAGGCCGGTACAGGGTGGTACCATGACGCATCTTCAATGAACGCTGGAGCCACGAACGCTTCACAATTGCAACCAACAAAAGAAGTAAATAACTATATCACAAAAATCAACGCTTTTTAGCCATTGTAGATTTCACGCAATTATACAGATTCCACGCTGAATATTCACGTTAGTTAGGCCATACTTACTTTGGTTGCGTATATATGGGGAAGTAATAACATTCAGGTTGTGTTGTTTCATGCATGATTTCTGTAGAGAGGAAGATTGTTAACTAGCGCTATCTGTAGCGATAAGATGGGCGTACGCAGCCCATGCGTCTCCGTTATAGACTTGCCGTTGGACGACGAACTCGGTTGAGGGAAAGCATGCGCACTTTACACCGACGCCTTTGTGTATCGGCGGTGAAAATCCAGACATCGATCACCGACCATGGTAAATCTGAGGAAATAACAAATAAAACACATTCGCATTAAAAAAGAGAGAGAACTGGTTCATCTTAGATATTCACGTACAGCAGTCATGCTGATGATGGCTTGGTAACCAAGAAATAGAGAACAAAGGATATTGACATCCAATTTGACTATTTTACGATAAGCTGCCTATCAAAAAAAAAAAAATTGCACCCATTGTCATACGGATCCTGCGCGGTATTTGTAAAATATGAAGTATCTAGCTGTAAAGTGGGAAACCGCGGTATCATCGTGAGGTCTGTTCTCTGAATGTCGCTTGCGCCTAGCGTGTCGATGCGACGTGCCTCGATCACCTGTACTTTTTAACGCTTAACGCACGTATTGTTCCTCTCTGTCGTGAGGCAGACATATCAGGGGAAAAGTCTGTTGATTTCAAGTGAACACAAGATTCATGATGTACAATTTTTCTTTTTTTTTTTCTGTCACTCATTCAGCTCGCTTGGAATCTTCGTTATGCTGTACCCAGTTTTCCTGACGATATTTATTTTTTCCACGGAAGAGCTGGAGAAAGTCACAATGAAGACAAAGTAAGTATTCAGAGTTGTAATTCACTAAGTTTGCTCACACTATAATCAGGGACTCCGGAACATTTTTGGGAGTAGGGGGGGGGGGGGGCAAGTATTGTCGTCTTTGTATGTTGTTTATCATTTATTTGTTCTCAATATTTGTCAATTCTTATTTATTTACATTATACATTATTTAGTAGTTTTTATAATGACATTGATTAATAATGTTTTAATTCATTTTCGCCGTATTAAATTTTACATATTTGCATCCTCGCTCATCTTACATTGGTGCACACTTCAAAAATGGTTGGAAATTTTGGAAATACTGAAAGTCTGCGCAGACGGCGCGACCCGCGTGGTTGTGTGGTCCAGTGCTTTCCAAAGCACTGGACCACACATCCACGCGGTTGTGTGGTCCAGTGCTCCGGAACCGGGGGGACCGCCCCCTTGTCCCCCCGGTTCCGGAGTCCCTGACTATAACGAGGCAAAATGAAAGTTGCGGAGCCTCCTTGGCCCTGTCGCTAAGTGCATGGTGTACACAACTTTCATTGTAAGCTTGTTCCAGACTGGCGCCTTAAACATTCGGAAATACAATCCCAGATTTCCGTTTCCTCTATCGTAACCATACTCAGATGGATAATATAGCTGTGGTGGTTAAATTAACTTTTAACTACGCTTTTTTAAAACGCTTCAGGGTACCGTCAAGAATGAATGGCTGTCGCGACTGTTTGTGATGCCTTGTTTCTCTTATCGCTACAGACCGGACAACCTTATCGACCTTGTTGTGACCCTTCCAGTGATCTGCTTTGCGTACCAGGTAAGTGCCGCTGTGTACGCTGCTTCACCATTCAAGTAGGAAATAATTTCTACCCGTACAGGGGGCTGCATTGTGAGAGTCTTGGCTATCAGATCATTTGCTGGTGTTTTACGCGGGCATGTTATGCGTCCTCAAATGGGGCGTCTTAATTGATTGGCTCGAACTGCATTATTAAAGATCGTCACTTTCAAAGTAACTGGCGGCAACTGTGCTAAAGCGTTGCATGAAATTTTTGCGTGGGTATTGCAACAACAGGGGTCGAAATTGGTAGTGAAGCACCTGTGAGTATATTTTAGAATTCTGAGCTGTAACATTTAACTGCAGATATTAGCACGTTGCTTGACAAAGGGCAGTTGAACGTCACTGCGAATTGAGCGAACCAAATATTACCATTACGAAACAGCGACGTTTTCCCTTCGACAACCCTTACTCCACTCTGCGAGTTTCCACGGAAATGATATGGAATATAATCATTGTCAGCCAAGCTTAACGTTGAGCGCTTGTTGTGCTCAAGAGAACGCTGTAGCAACTGCATATAATCGTCACCCCTTGAAGATGTTTAATATGTCTATTTATAATTTTCATAATTACGGTATTAAAAATTAGCGCCGTCACTCTCTCCAGCAGGCCTAATTTATAAAAAAAACTGTAATCCTTACGTAACTAGTACTTTACACCGCGGCGTATTTGCAAGATGAAAAACGTATGGGACATGCAGACGACATCCGAAACCTCAAAATGCCTTTGGTATCAAAACTTGGGACGTTAAGAGACCGCTACACCGGAATAAGCTTAAAAATATGAAGGTCGTTTGTGTTATTGAACGATAGTAGTGGATATTCAAGGTTACCGAGATCTAATTCCAACATTTCGCCGTGTTTTGATTTTGTGAAATCTCTCGTGCCCCATTACTGAATCAACTGCTTACGCAGGAAGTAATATGCAGCAGGATACGTTACTTTCTCAGACCTCGTGATCGCATGCTGCTGCATGCGTTATCACTGCCTGCACCTACGTAATTTAACGTTTTGTGCGTATTTTAACGGAATTTTTTAACAGCTATAGCTTCCGCTTTCACGTGTTTTAGTTTTATTACTCATAAGGAAATTCCTTTGCAATTCACGTATATTAAATGTATTTTTCTGTCCGAGTGAATAGTTACAAGCACATGGGGACAGGTCAGATAATCTATGCTAGAAGCAAATATGTAATAACAGATGCAGATCAGCGTTCTTTTATCGTCGTGCTCTCAACCTTTCTACTCCTTCCGTTCGTCTTTTAGCGTTTAAATCAGTTGTCATTCCAATATTAGATAATGCTGCAGTTGTATGGGACCCTTTTGCTAAGTCTAATAATAAAGAAAAATAAAAGTGCAGAGCGGTGCGCTTTATATACGCCTATTCAAGGACGTCAGTTGCGGACGTTTTAAACAGAGCTAAATTTTACCCCTTTAAGATAATGTTGCCCGAGGCTGAAATTGTCATATCAACGGATTAATGGGTACTGTCAAGTGACCATTAATCTGTTGTGTGTGTGCGTGCGTGCGTGCGTGTGTATTATGTTTATAGTATTATGAAGACCGTAGTTATTTTACATTCAGCGTTTCAATAGCACCTCTTCAGTGGTGATTACGGCCATGTCGCTTATAGCTCATTCAGTGTGGTTTCTTTTTCGTTTGTCGTTTCTATTAATTTTTCTGTTCGCTTGCCTTCCAGACAGGCGACTGTTTCGATATTTCCAACGTCTTTGCTATTTTCTTCTCGAACTTTATTTTGTGTAATAATAGCTCCTCGATTATCAGTGGCTTGCCACTGATATTTCGTTAAATGCCACCTAAACAAGTTTTCTCCAACTTGTGGTTCTTGTCTTGTTTAACCTAATATCCGTTTCGATAATGGTCTACCTCTAGAGCAGGTAATAACACTGATATGTAGCTTTGCGGAGTGTCGTATACACGAGTGCCTACGTCATTCCGCAATCACGTTCACATATCGGGCGTGGGCTGCGTTTCCGCTTTGTGCCTACAGACGCAATTTTAAATGCGAAGCATCTCTTGGCGAACTTGAGCAACTTTGAACAAGCTAGTTATCCAGCCGCCCACATCTCGATCCTTTCCTGGTCGTCTCGTTCACTCGGTATGCACCAAAATCGGCATGGTAGGGTAACGATGCATGATGAACAGGAGTAATTGATCTCGACGCTGTTAACATGATGTACCAGCCACGTACCTCACAATTAACGATGACACGATCAGGTGTGGCACACACCGTTAATCTTCGACCCATGATATGAGCGTATGCGCCAAATTGCAGCCTCTGTGAACCAAGGACCTAAAGTAGGCATTCAAAATTTTACCAGAGCACACTTTGCGTTAGTTAAACAGGAGAAAGGCTGACCGTTTGTTGTAGCTTGCGATTGAAATGTACACGTATCAAGCAAACGTGCTGTAACGACCGAAGGCGACCTACGACGCTCTTGGTGGGTAGAACGTGGATTTTCTTCTACAATATACAGACGTCTGTGCAGTAGCATGAGTGCTGAGGTTAGGTCGTATCAGCAGCTAGTCCCTTGTCGCCACGGCGCTCTCGACGTAGCTTTCAAACCCACGAAAACTCACGATGCACGCAAAACCACTCAATTTACTTAAGGGCGTTTATCCTGCTCGTAAAACTTGTCTACAAATGAGACTGTCTGGCATTGCTTTGCATTGCATCGATACTCACAATGCGTGGGATCTGCAGGATTTTTCAGCAGTTTTTTAAAATATCTATAGATTTTCGTTAATTTCTAGTGAATTAGTTTTTTTCCTTACTTTTCACCAGAGGGCGACGTGCATAGGATTGCCCGCTCTGTCTTAATGAACAGTCTTTCACGCGTTCTGCTGTGGACGACAACGTAGCCGATCCTTTACTGCAGCTGATAAATGTGCCCCGTCTTTGCAGGCGCACGAGGTGGTGGTCCCCATCTACGCGAACATGCGTGACCGGCGACTGGCAAATCTGGCCAAGGCCACCATCCTGACCACCGGCTTCCTGTTCATCATTTACACCCTCATGGGCACATTCGGCTACATGGCGTACGGTTCGAGCGTCAAGCCGGACATCATGCAGATGTTCGATGCCTCCAACCCTTGGGTCCTGTTCGGCATCGGCGCCCTCATAGTCAAGATGGTCACCACGTACCCGCTGCTCACCTTCTGCGGTCGGTGGGTGTCCAGTTATTGTTCCGACGCTTATCGCTCACTGTCGGCTTTTCGCAAGGATCTGCACGGCGGTGTCGAAACCCTAAACGTCTCAAATGAACGGCCACAAATGTGTCGACGGCGATTTCACGCGGTTTCTCTCTCATTCGCGCGTTCTTATTTTGCGCAGTCCTGTCTTCATGTCCTTTTGACAGTCCTTGGGGCCGAGTGAAGCCGCAATAACGCCTTCGAACGACTTCCTGCAAAAAGGCGCTTTTATTTATTTATTTATTTATTTATTTATTTATTTATTTATTTATTTATTTATTTATTTATTTTTGCCCCGCCGCGGTGGTCTAGTGGTTATGGCAGTCGGCTGCTGATCCGAAGGTCGCAGGATCGAATCCCGACCGTGGCGACTGCATTTTGATGGAGGCGAAATGTTGAGGTCCGTGTGCTGTGCGATGTCAGTGCACGTTATAGGACCCCAGGTGGTCGAAATTTCTGGAAACCTCCACTACGACGTCTCTCATAATCAAAGCTGGTTTTGGGACGTTTAAGCCCACAAATCAATCATTTATTTTCACACAGTTTCACCGGGAACACTTCCGAATGATGCCTGATGTACGTATCAGTGGGTGAATACTTCTGTGGGTAATCTCTGATGTTGGGGTGAGCGTATAGAATAGGCTTTTCTTCAATTTTTTCTTTACTGGAGACAAAAATGAAATTGCCTGTAACCTACTGAAATCTAGTTGTGATAATTTTTATAGCAATACGAGCTTGACATTCAGTTGCGTGTAACGTTTCGGATATATAGAATTCCCCGCGTAATTGTGATAGAATGACGCAGTGGTAGACTGCGCAGTGCGAACGTGCAGTTCACTTTCATAACCGGGATAACACGACCATGCTTTTCTGCGTTTGTGCAGGGGGGCCTTCGACGGTCTGTACGCTGAGCTTACGAAGCTTCCTGCGAAAGACTTCATCGAAGGCGAGCCGCGTAGGCGCATCTACATCACCACAGGCTGGTTCTTGACCACCGTCGCTCTCGCTACTTTCACGTCCAACGTCGGTGTTGTAATCGAGCTGCTGGGCTGCTTGGCAGCTGCCAACATCTTTATTTTTCCAGGTAAATCCAAAGTGGCGGCTTTACGGGCCGTGGCATAACTTGAGCTGGAAAACAACGTTTGGAGATTTGTGTGGTGCGGTAGTTCCCTCCACTGTGTGCGGTTAACTCGCGGGCCTATAGAATATGCCCGATCCATATATCTCATCTTTTCAAGCCACTGACCATCACGGAGTCCATGCACTGACTATAGTTCATCACTAGTTGTCGATTGGCCTATGCATCTCTACGTACGTCACTCCATAGTGTGTCCCAATGCGCGCTCTGAAATACCTCGAGACCACGCGGTAATTCGCAGCCACTGCAGGCATTTGCGACCTTCTACATATATATACTTCGTGATTTGACGAGAACTAACATGAAAGCGCAGCTCTGAGAATGCTTCCGAATAACGCGTACTATACGTATCAATGGCTAAATACTTCACAAGCCAACTTGAGCGCCGCACTTTGGGCAGTCCGGTTGAAAACAAGAGATTTAGTTCGTGTTCGCTCAATGTGCGCGTTTGCTGTGGCGCTGGCATGCGCACTGCTGTGATTATAGAGCGTAGTTGTGACGTTTAGCATACCTGTCTGTGTGACCAGCGCTGAACAATAGGGGAAGGAAACATCTTAGGAGAGGCCGTTACATCACTATTTTTGAAGCCGGGTTTGTGGGCTCCCCTCTCACTCCTATAGGCCACGGTTCAGCCCGCTTGCGCAGCGGTACTTGCGCAGACGAGGAGCACGATATAATGGTGTACGAGGCGTCTTGGCAGTCCTTGCGGAAGCACGTGACTGCCGCCACGCTTTTTGATGCTGCTCGGATAATGACGGCCTCTCCTCAGCTTTACTTCCTTCGTGACCGGGCACATTCCAGGACAGCAGCACTGTCCGTACGACAATTAGCTTGCGCCGCTTAAGCGCGAAAAGCTGCGTAGGCACTGAAAAGGAACCCTGTTGGCGAAGCATTTTTTTTTTTCACCATTACTTACGAAACATTTTGAGTGATTCCTGGTGATTATATTGTTTGACACATCAACACCATCAGTTGAATGAAGCGCTGCCTGACATTCCTGTGAAGCTTTGTTGATTCAGCTAGACAAGACGACCCGCCTTGCGGTAAGGTGTAGCAGGTGAGGTGTAGCGTTGCAGAGTGCGAGAATGCTGGTTCGGCTATCGGCCATGACGACAGCATTCAGACGGGGGCGAACTGCGAGAACAAACGTGTACCTTAACAGCCCCCCCGTGGTCGACATTGTCCTGGAGTCCCCAGCCACAGCGTTCCTCATATATTGGATTTGGCCCGTAAAACCCCCTCGAATAATAAATTCTCTTTTCTTTTTGTTTCTGTTCAACGCGCTCAACAAGCGCCGTCACCACAACATATATGCTGTCTTTTTTTTTTTTGAGTACCACTGAACTCCATGCTATAGTGTATGTACCATTTACATCAACACTGGTGTATAGTTTGTCGTAAGTGTTACCGCCCTGCAGGCACCTGCCAGTTTCATACGTGCTTATCGGCGCTGTGCGTTCACGGCGTTTATCTGAAGCGCGGATTAGCAGCAGCGCGATGAAGTGTATGGCGGATTTAGCGATTATGCTACGATGGCCCGTATATTTTGTGCACAATGTATAGACATACGTTTTTCCGAGTTACGCCCTGACTGGTGTCGCGATTCTCGCAGGTCTCTGCCTTCTGGGCGTATTCCACCAGCAAGACAAGTTCGGCCTGAAGCGGCCCATGGCAGTGTTCGCTATCGGCGCCGTCATGGTGGTCATCGGCAGCTTCGTCTTCGGCGTGGTCCTGCTCAATACCATCATGCACGACATCACCAAGGGCGGTTCGCATCATCTGCTTTGCACGTGACTGCGTCGGCCCCCCTCTCGGTGCCTGTGTACATTTTGTATAGAAGTGTGATGAGTGCGCCACATTTTATTGAGACCCTTTTACTATTGTATTTTACACCTCAGAGATCTGTAACTTAAGCGTCGCATGAACATAGATTTTACTGCTTGATCTTGATTGGCATTGTTTTTCTGATCGAGTGCGTGTTTTCTCGTGAAAAAAAAAATAAATGCAATCGCAGTTTGTTTACATCGGTTGCATGCTACTCGACGTCTTGCTGGCTTTTCCTACAGTTGATGTTTCTGTGCCGAAACAGCTGCTCGACCGTTACGCACTAGGTGCGTAAAAACGTTAACGACTTTACGGCGCTGTCAGTTTATTAACGACGCAAAAGGGTGACACTCGGCAAAAGTGACGGCAAGAGATATGCTTTGTTTCGTGACAAAGCACGTCGCCATGTGTCTACGTCGGACCCAGCGTCATCGAGCTAATCGGGCCTTTTTCATATTGCAGTTCCGCCCTGAATGCGAAGTGAGTGGCTCGATATCGGGCGCAATGTATGTTAATTGTGTTGCGCTGTTTTGTGCAGCTGAATTAGATGAAATAGGAGGTGTGTGAGAGTAATAATCTTTCGCGAACAATGTGTCATTGATTGTCCGACGCGTTCAGTGTTGCTGAAGCGGGAAAGGCGGCTTTTCTTATTTTGTATCTCGACTTCTGAGTGTGTTTATATTGCATGGTGCTTCAACTAACACTTTGAAAAATTGTTAAATATAGGCTGTTCGAGAAAAACACTAAAACGTCTTCAGAAAAAAAAATCAGTTTCGCCAGAAGGGCGAAGCAATGAATGCGATAGCAATGCATGATATAATATACGATGTAAGACTAGCAGCTTTAGGCGCAATCTGAATTGTAGTGAACGTGTGCTTATTAAGTAAGCATGCAGGTGCTTAAAGTAGCCCTGCCACGGTGGTCTAGTGGTTATGGCACTCGGCTGCTGATCCGAAGGTCGCGGGATCGAATCCCGGCCGCGGCGGCTGCATTTCGATGGAGGCGAAATGTTGAGGCCCGTGTGCTGTGCGATGTCAGTGCACGTTAAAGAACCCCAGGTGGTCTAAATTTCCGGAGATCTCCACTACGGCGTCTCTCATAATCAGAACTGGTTTTGGGACGTTAAACCCCACAAATCATCAGGTGCTTAAAGTACCATATGACGGTCGAGTGGCAGAGACAACAGGCCCAGCGGAGCTGCGAGATAAGTTATGTTGTTTTGATGTCTTCTGGCCCGCGCTTCACGCCGCGCGACCCCGCTAAGGAGCGTGCACTTTGCACCATCAAGAAACTTGGCCCAGCACAGCGGCATCAAGCCAGCCTGCTCCTTCCTGCACTCGTAGACGCATTCGCGCGCGCCGGGGATGGCGACCGCGCAAAGTCCACAGTGGCTGCTCGAGCGAGAACCCCCCATCTATACTTGCGCTTTTTCAAGCTCGTTAAACGGGCGGGGCGTTTCCCCACCGCTTCGAAGATGGGCCGGGGCTCGTTTGATCTCTGCTTCAGCCACGTTCGGCGGCACCGCTCGCGTGCTTTTACCCGCGGGTAGAAGGTAAGATGCGCGGGGGTTTATCAATTTGGACTTTGTATGGGATATGATGGCGACGACAAAGCCCATCGAGACTGTCCATACAATTGCTATCGCAATAAAACTTCACCGAGACAGACGTCAGGAAGTGTAAAGTACTAATTAGTGGCCTAATTAGAATGAACCAATTAACATTTAGTCATCTGGCGGTTATTGTCAATGGCAAGTTTTTTTTTATTGAAGTGGTGAATAGGATAGGTTGGTGCCTTTAGTACGGCACCGGCTACTCCTTCTCGCTTACAAATCCCAGCAAAAGTTCAATAAAGGAGTAAAAAAGAAAAGCAAGAAAAAGTTTCACAAGACATACACATCAGTAACACTAAGAGTCGGCGCTATATGCAGTTCGACAGTGCATGGGTCAGAGTTCCGTGCCGACTTTCACATGCGAAGCGTGTGCGCATGTGGTTAGAATAGGTCATATGAACGTCTGTGCGAAACAAACACAAGTAATTAGACATAATCTGAGACATGTGAGAACAGCAAAGAACACTATTGAATACGTAGGGGTTACATTATTCGTTGGGTCTTTGGAATGAAGCCAAAGTTAACATTTCCAGAGGATATTGGTGTCTTCTAAGAATTTTTTAGTGCATAAACTGCTTCTTTCTGAAGGACCGCTGTTGGCCACGGACCAAGGACTTTTTTTAGGTTGAATGGTCTTCTATCTAAAAGCGACAAATTGGCTCGCAGCACACTCCGTGGCGAATCGTACTTTATGCACTCGAGCAGAAGATGATGCGCATCTTCGTCTGGGTGGCCACATGAGCACTGCGGGCTAGACACCCTTTGGATCCTGTGGAGGAAGTGCCTCGTAAATGCTGTACCAAGCCGCAGGCGGTGCAGCATATTCGTTCAGACGTGTTGGAATCGATAGTTGTATGCCTGGGTCAATGGAAAATAAGTCTGATCTCTTTGATTTTTCGTCAAACCAACCCTATTTCCTGAGCTCAAAGGACATTTTTTCTCGGGAGTAGACGGATTTCATTGCGCGAAATAAGAAGACCACTTGTCTCCGCGTTACTGTGCGCACGACCTGCGGCTGCATCCGCTGTTGTGTTACCGGGAATATTGCAATGTCCTGGTATCCACTGAAGCGCAATTGTGTGGTTCACAGCACTTACTTTCGTGTGTTCTTTGAGCGTCTCGTACAGCTTTATACTATCTAAAGTTCTTTTCTCATTGCTTTTTAGCGATGCAAGGACTGCTTGCGAGTCACTAAGAATAAGCCATTTTTGTGCCTTTTTTACTGCTGTATAAGGAAGCGCAACGCACAGAGGATTGCAAAAAGCTCTGCAAAAGTGGAGGATGTCACATGAGAGATTTTAAATGTTTGCTCTATCGATAACTGGTGGTACAACAAATGCAGAAGTAGATGAGTTGTTATTACACGAACCATCTGTATAAACGTGGATGTACTGTGGATATGATGAGTAAATTTGGAATAGCGCCAATTGCTGAGCGGCTACCATGAACATGTCTTTTTTTAGATATTATTCCTTCGACTGGTAATTCTAATTTAGGCTTTGTTAACATCTAAGGAGGGTCTGTACCTCAGATATTTCGAAACACGGCAGTATTGCTTTGTATTGACGAACAGTATCGTGAATTCTGCTTGTTTCTTTCGCTTAGTACGTAGCTCAAGGGATGAGCCTCGTGTTGTGTTAAAGTGCGATAAACGTGTCTGCAAGTTTTAACCGTTCGCAACGCTGAAAATGGCGGGTAGCGAGCTTCAGCGACTACTAGTGAACTCTAGGTCGCCTGCGGGACACCAAGACAAATCCTCAGCCCCCTTGCGAGTAAGCGTTGAAGACGTTCCTCGGAACTTTGCGATAAGCCATGGAGAATAGGCGCGGAATAAGCAATTTTTTGCTTTATAAGAGCGTTATGCACTTGTAATAGGGAAGAGACTGATCCTCCCCATGTGGTGCCAGCGAGTCGGCGAAGTACAGCCTTCAGCACGCTTAACACGAACGCTCCACATGCGTGGCGTGTACCACTTCGACTGGCGCCAGCGCCGCGAAATAGTTAGCACTGTTGCCGAAATATTGTTTATTTATTCATTCAATAAATGAATGAATAAATAAACAATATTTCTGTGCACAAATAAACAATATTTTTGAGCCCACGGACCAATAAATGGTCCGTGTGCTGTGCGATGTCAGTGCACGTTAAAGAACCCCAGGTGGTCAAAATTTCCGGAGCCCTCCACTATGGCGTCTCTCATAATCAGAGCTAGTTTTGGGACGTTAAACCCCACAAAATAACTGTCTGTCAAGAATAATGCCAAGGAATTTGTTCTTTCGCGAACATCAAAGATTGTCCTTCAAGTGTAAGATTGAAGTCCTTCAGATGTCGCCTAGTGAAAGGCAGTACTGCGGTTTTCGTGAGCGAGAGGCTTATACCTCTTTCTTTCAAAAAGTTATGTATAATGTCAAGCCCCTTTTGCAGTGTTGATTGTATTTCTTGTACATGCAGCCCAGATGCCCATATGCAGATGTCATCTGCGTACAATGAATAGTGCAGGCCTGGCGGTAACTGTCGTGGTAAGGCAACCAAGACACAAGTGAAGAGAAACGGACTAAGAACGCTGCCCTGTAGAACGCCCTGTGTGACGATGTGACAGTTGCTTTTACCGTCAATTGTCTGTATAAAATTTTTTTTTCGCTTAAAAAATTTGATATCCATCGCAGTGTTCGACCGCTTATTCCAAGATCTAACATGCCAGCAAGCACGTGTACGTGATTAACTGTGTCGAATGCTCTCTGGATATCTAAGAATACTGCAACTGGTCGAATTTCAACACATGCGTTCGTGCACAACGCACGTGACTATGTCTATCACAGCATCCATGGCACTCCGCTTTTGTCGAAAGCCTGTCATGTAGTTCGAAAGCACCTTAGTGTGTTCGCACCGCCATTGCAGTCGACTGTCTACCATCTTCTCCGTTAACTTACAAAGACAGCTCGTGAGGCTGACGGGTCTGAAGAAGTCAAGACAAAGTGGAGTCTTCTCTGGTTTGAGTAGTGGGATTACTCGAGCTAACTTCCACGAATCTGGAAGAGCCTCTCTTACCCAGATATTATTAAATATCTCCAGAACAGCACTTCTGCTTGCTGGTCCGAGGTTCTGTAGCATCGTATACGTTACGCCATCTGGGCCTGCAACCGTCTTCTTACGACAGAACCCAAGAGCACTTTTCAGTTCGTCTAAACTGAATTCACAGTCAAGTTGAGGGTGCTGTGACATAAAGCAAGCACGAACCTTCTGATCTTGAAGCGCTACGGAACTTTGAAGCTCTGGGCAACTAACTGATATTCCCTGGTCTAGCTATAAACTGACAAAATTCATCAGCGACAGCTGTTTGCGGATAGTTTCGGGCTACAGCAAGGGCTCGGAAAGGGTGGCTCTGGGTAACGGGGCCACTAAAGGATCTTACAACGGTCCATATTCTTGGAACTGGAGTAAATGGGGACAATGACGTACAGTAGTCGCGCCATCGCCGTGTACCTAATTTCTGTAAGCGTCTGCGCGAAGTGAACTTTCTGTGCCATCTTGTAGTCTTCAAGTTTTCCGCTGCGACTGTAAGCACGTTATCTTCTCCTGATTGCCCTAAGACATTCGTATTCCCCATCCACTGCACAGTACTCATTCGGAACAACAACTTGTTTTGTACAGTTATTATAAGACTCGCACAACACGTCTGTAAAACTTTCCAAGTTTGGATTTTTGCCCAATGTGTTAGCTATGCAGTGACGAAAATATTGCTAGTTAGTATATTTTGAGTAGTGGCGGGTCCCCGGACTCCGTATAAGTCGATGCTTTACTAAAATTGGAAAATGGTCACTGCCATGGGTTTCAATATCTGTCGACCACTCACCGCCATCGAGAAGGTCATGTGAACACAGCGTAACATCTATACAGCTGGAGTAGCGATACCCTCGCAGAAACGTTGGAGAGCCATCATTTAACACCACAAAACTGCATTTTTCCGCGGCACACTCGACAATGTTTCCACGAGAATCATTATATTCACTACCCCAGATGACGTTATGTGCGTTGAAATCCCCACAAACCAGCACAGATGACTTCGCAATGCTAAACATATTTTCTAACTTGTCTGGAGCAATTCTGCTAGAAGGTTGTAGATAGAGACAGATGTGTTCCTAACCGATATCTTGCACGCTACAAACTCCGGTATTTCAGAATCGCTCGACTGCAATAAACATGACGGCAAGTCTTTTCTCACGCATAACATTGCTCTGCTAATTCCAGCAATACGTGATGATTTATAAGTAACATAATTTGAAAGACGGAAATCGTCTCCTACGCCTGCCTCCTGTATACATAATACAAGAAAGTTATGCTGAGCGAGTAGCTTGCGAAAGTCAGCTGACTTGTTTCGAATGCTATTAGCATTCCACTGAAATATGAATACATTGTCATAGCGACTACTCATTGTAAACCGGCCGTGACGCTGATGGTGGTTGTGGAATCACCAATGACTCCATAGACCGCAGTGCTTTTACCTCTGGCAGGTTGCTTGCTTGTGGAATGGTGCTGAGGATTGCACGGAGAGCTGTGAAAAGCATGAGCAGGAGCACGTGAGCCATAGGTACGGGCGCGTAATCACGTCGATGCTGAAGCTCCAGCCGCAGTAGGAGCAGGTTGTCGAAGTGCTGCTTGAGCTGGTCGCCGAGATGACTGGTGTCGCTGGGGCGAATGCTGACGTCGCTGAGATGGCAAGCCCTTAGTCACAGATGCGATGCCATATCAACTTCTAAAACAAAGGAAAAAATTGTCGAAAGCCCTGCAGCGCGGAATTACCTGGACTACTTTCCGGACGAAAATGAAACTGAGCGCTTGACGACACGCGCGAATGCAACTTTTGCAACTTCCGCTGGCGATGTGTTACGACGACTGGGGCGACGATTTCAAGATGAATGATGCGCTGTTTGTGCTGTTTTTCCCTACGATTACAATGCCTCGATGCTGTGCAGAAACCAGCGCTATATCTTTTGATTATTCGCTCGCGGTGCAAGAAGCTTTGGCAAACTACGCTGCCGCGACTTTTGAGAACCGAATTAGAATTTCGAATTTAGTGCCGCAGGCATTGGAACACGTCACTAGCAGACGTTGCGTTCGCACGTGACTTCCAGCGCTCCTTTTGTAGCGAGGCAGGATCCAGCAAGGCTCTGTTTCAGGAAAAAAAACGACAGATGTTTGCGGGCCACAGGGCTTCAGAGCATGACTTTTTCTTTGCTTTGAAATCTGACATGGCATCATCGTCTATTTGGATACAATCTATCCATTGACAACTTCAAAATACTGCTAATTAGGACGTTAACTGGACCCCATTAACGATGCAAATTGTACGTTTCTCACGAGTACTGTCGTTCGCCCACCCTGACAGGTTGAGAAATTTTTCTCGGAAAGCCTACCGACGGGAGCTTTGAAGTGTTCGCTGAAACACCCGGGAGGAGTCACGGAGTCGCCCTCCATCGGGCGAGCTTCGCTTGCGTAGCATGAAAGACAACGCGCCGCGCTCCCTCGTGGGCTTGGCTGCCAGCGCGGACTGCAAATGCCACGTTGCAGCCCTCCTGGCCACTTCTGTTTGTACCTTCGAAACGAAAGAAATCTTTTACTGTCAAAATATTACCCCACTCAGCAAACAGCACAGCGTGGTTTACACGCCCTGTCTTTACAGAAGACGTGCAGTGAAGGCCCACCCCGCGTGGTCGCCACTCTGAAGCGCCTTATAACCGGCATATTGCGCGATAAATATGCAGTCACTGAGGGCAAACTATGTGAACCATGTTCTCATAGTGGGCTGTCTGTACGACCAAATTTATTGCAGTGATCGCACGGGTTCGCAGCTACCGACTGCGCATCTGCCATGGTACGTCCATGCACAGCGCTTAGCTCTCGCTGCGAGCACGTTCTCGCACCGTGCTTTGAGCTTTAGGACGCAGTATACGAGCATTTGACAGCACGCAAAGAATAGATTTTGCGAGGACGCTATTACACTCTTAGCACGGTAACCTTTAGTTTACTATATAGGTGCACAAAAATGTGAAAATATGCTCCTTTATAAAAGTTAAAGAGCTTTAACCTTTAGTAAAGAAGCATATTTTCACATTTTTGTGTACCTATAAAATAAACTAAAGGTTACCGTGCTTAGAGTGTATAAGGATTGTTAGTAATTATATTATATCTGCGACTTCGACGCCTACGCGAATTCTGATGTGCCGCCCCGACACGGTGGTCTAGTGGCTATGGCACTCGGCTTACGATCCGAAGGTCACGGGATCGAATCCCGACCGCGGCGGCTGCATTTGGATGGAGGCGAAATGTTGAATACCGGATGTATACTGTGCGATGTCAGTGCACCTTAAAGAACCCCAGGTGGTCGAAATTTCCGTAGCCCTCCCCTACGGCGTCTCCCATAATCAAAGGGCGGTTTTGGAACATAAAACCCCAGAAATCAATCAAATCGTGATGTGCCATCACGATGACTAATTCCTTAGTTCTTCTGGATTCATAGAGGTTTCATATTTCCCGTCATAACGTGTGGGTGAAGCGGTGCGCCTTGACCATGACAAAGAAAACAAAAGGAAATGGGTTTATTGTTCCTTCTGTTTTAATCCTTCTTTTTTTCCTCGTCAAAGTGCCCTGCTTCTCCCGCGACGACTGATGATTAATCAACAAACCCAGCTTGAAACCCATTGAACCTTATTATTTGTCATGTTTCATCGCACTGTATATTTATCAGTGATCTCACCAAGCAGTCTCCAAGTTATTCTTTTTCTTAATTCACTACATTCACTGCTGATTTTCCCTTGCAGTTAAACCTTTACACACAACACCGCCGCTTTTTAGCGGGTCTTGTTTGTGTGAGGAAAACGGAAGCTTGGCTTACAGGAAATTATTGCTAACATAAATGCAATGCTTATTAGACAAGTCCCAGTCACAGCGCTTAATCGCTACATCCGCGAGACAGGTATAGGTAACTAAGTTCGACAAATCTGGAGAAAGAACTGAACATATATATGCAGGTGATTTTGACGACACTGAGCGCGGCGCGGGTGACAGAGAAGTCGCACTGGGTGGTTGTGAGGAGGTATCGCACCTGGCGAGAAGGAAGAGCCGTTTTCAGCCTGCGGGAAATATGTGCCGATAATCGGGCATCGAGCGCGGGAGATCGTCTGCTACCAACCCAACATCGCAGTAGTAGAAATCTTCCTCGCCGAAATGTTTACTGCACACGCGAGTTGAAGTCGATGGATGCTTGCCTGCTCTCATGAAGCCTCACGGAAGTTTCCTGTCTTGCGTGTACCCGCGGCACAGGAAACTTCGGGACAGAAAGTCGATGGCTCCTTGCAATTCAACGGCAGCTACTGACTATTCTGATGCTTTGCAGTTTAGTGAAGCAGAAACCCGAAGCGGGGAAGTCTTCCCGCTTAGAAACGCCGCTCACATGAGCTTTTCTGCTCAGCTTGCCACTTCGGAAGGAGACGATAATGCGACGTGATCTCTCGTACCACGCCGCAGCGCCGGCTCTTCCAGTGGTGGCCTCGAGGCCGATAGGCTGCGAAGCGCGGCTTCGGCAAAAGTATTTTAAATAGTTCTCAATGTCATGGTGTCAATGGTGCCGACTATACCAGAATCCCTATGGCCGGAGCAGTGGTACAAGAATGTGGAAAGATGTGGCAACGTCATTTAGCAATATGCTTGTGTATAAGCATCGACAATGCTTACACTGATAATGTACTTTATAACTTGTAGGATAGATCTTTTAAAAGTATCCGGACGCATGTTAGAGGATTCTGTTGTCTTGCATCATTAGAAACACCAGATGAAACATTTGTCCTTCGCGTTTAACCCTACAGGTTATCAGGATAAACTGTCACATTTCATTAGGCTTTCCTTCAGGTATACAATTGGCCGTTGATCACGCGCACCACAGTCGTCAGGGCGAGTCAAACCGTGACATTGCGGAGCCATAATTTCGCTCAAGACGCACAGTTCATCGGCTTCACCACTACGCGGGCATTACAAATGCATGTGTGTGACAAGCAAAATATCCGAACTTAACGGAACCGGCAATTACGACGTTGATTAAAGAGACGAACGATGAGTCGGTATAAGTTCAACAGCAAAAGTATAGTCCCCTGCGTAGTCAAGCAAACCACTTAAGCAACGACACCATATGAAAATAGCTAACTCAAGAGATAATGAATTCGCTGAGATATCAAAGCCGATGACAGAAAGTAAAGTTATTGACATAAGAGGACAGCGTAAAAGAGGTAGAAGCAGCAGGTAAAAAGGACGAAAACATCATGAATGTGCAGTGGAAGATAAGCTAGAGAATATTAGTAATTTAAATGATATGGTGAATGTGGTCGAGGACGTATATTCAGAACGCTGCTGTCGAAAGAGAATTCATCCTACCATGAGTATAATCAACGACGACAGACACCGAAGCCCCTTGCTTTACTGTACAGATTATGTAGGTGATCAGGAACGCAGTACATAACAAGGACGGCGGAAAAGCTGCAGGGGAATGTGGCATTACAACTAACTTGATCAAAGGCGGACGATATTTTATGTTTGGGAAACTCTAATCTCTCTCGGCACAATGAATGCCCTAAAACTGCAAAAGTATCCACGAGTTGGAGAAACGCCAAGAGTCCTTTAATACATATGAAGGGAGAAGTAAAAGACGAACTACAGACTAATCAGCCTACACTTTCAGGACTATATGAAATATTAACGAAAGTAATCTCGAATGGCTTAAGAGACACACTTGACTTTAATCAACCAAGAAGCTATCTTCAGAAAAGGGCGCAATGTAACAATGGATCCTGTGATCAATCAAATAACTGGGAAAACCACTGAATATATATACGAACCTTTATATATTGTTTTCCTAGACTACAAAAAAAAAAAAAAGGCTTTCGACTCGGTAGGAACACCAGCAGTGTGGATGGATTACATCTTCAAGGGACACTCGAAAAATGCGCAAATACTTTAACTAACATCCATAAAGATTTCCCAGCCACCCCACTCCTCAACAAAAACAGAAAAATCCCGATCAAGGAAGGGGCCTGGCCATGAGATACTATCTCTCGAGTGTTATTCACTCCATGTTTAGAATATGTACTTAAACTAGTTTGCGCAGATACGAGTAAAGCTTGACGGAGAGTGCATCAGCAACGTACGCTATGCGAACGACATCGTGTTTTTCACCAATGAAGGTGACGAATAGCAAGAAATCATTGAAGATCTAGACCAAAAGTGTTAAAGTAGGATTAAATATGAACATGAAGAAGACAAAGATAATGGGGGTGGCCCGGTGGGCAAACGAGGGTTAGCGATAGGAAACCTGACCCAACAATCTGTGAAAGGGTATGTATACCTAGGTCAATCACTAACAGAGGAGCCTCCACGTTAAATAAATTCTCTGAGGAATAACGATGGCTCGGCGCGCATACGGTAGGCATTTCTAACTCCTTACCGGTAACTTAATCCTTACAGCGGGAAATATAAAACAATTTCATTTTGCCTGTGCTAACTTCCTGGGCGAAAATTTGGGTGTTAACAAAGAGAGGAAGTTAACAACAGGCGATGGAAAGAAACATGACACACATGACATAAAGAGGTACGAAGACAATAGCGAGGATCAGAGAGCAGGCAGGGTAGCCGATATCTTAGTCGACAGTAAGAGGAAATACTGTGGCTGATCCCCCTATCATAGGAATCGGTGCAACACGAAAGTGGAATGTGTCTTCACAGAAGCAACTGAATGTTTATTGTACATCGAGATGAACTTCCACATCGCTATCGGTGTTTTTCTGCTATACTGGCACCGTTTGACGTGGGTGCACTCACATCCCGACGACCGGGGCCGGATTAACGGTGCTGAGGGCCCGGTTAAAGCAAACAAGGACCCCCCCCTCCCCACTTCTTCCTTTTCTCGTTTCGCAGTCTCGTCACTCTTAAGACTTGAAGCTTGTTAAAATTCGTCACAAAGAGCACATACCGTATTTACTCGAGGAATCTTCGGAGTGTTTATGAACATCGCCTGGGCGTCTACTTTCTCGCAGAGCACGTGTAGAGATTGTCATCGGATTTTAACTCTACCAAGAGACGAAGAGACATAGACAGCATTGTAATTTGTCGGGCTAGTTGGTTCATGTGCTGAAAGAAAGGTAAAATGCGCGAGGAGTTAAGACGAAAGGAAGAAATACATACAGCACTTCGAAGTTTTAAGTGTCGTGTGTGTTTCTTCCAGTCGTCTTAACCTTTAGCACAGTTTACCCTTCTTTCAGTATGGACAGCATCTTTCCTCGAAAATCCGAAAACGCAATCGTGAAAAGTGGCTTCCTCTACCTGCTTCAAACCCAGAGGGCCCGGTTCAGTTCAGCCCTTTGAACCCTGGATGATCCGCCCCTGCATGCCGACGACTAACGTTGGCGACCATGGCCAGCCCCTTGTGCTAACTGAAAAATAATTTACATAGCGACGCAGTGGATAGTAAATGTCGCGCTACAACGGCATGGATGCACACCCACTTTCGCCGGAAGAGACACACCGTTGGTGCATGTGGGAGGCGCAATACGCTGGCGATAAGGTGTCACACGTCGCGCAATAGAAAACGTGTATAGTTGCACTGTCACCGAATGCAATCGCTGCGATCACCGTGTTGCGCCGACGGCCTCCGCTGCGTTGAGACTTCCGGCTAAACCCATCGCTGCAACTCGGACCTCCGGCTGGTTTGCACCGACGTGAGGCTTCGCTTCTGTGCCGATTGTGGTTGGGAGTGGCCTTTACGAACGCTTACTCTGCGCTGATTGGAATGGCTGATAGTCCTGCGTGTGCTGTCTGCGGATGCGCAGAGACCATAGATCACTTGTTGTGCCACTGCCCACAATTTGAGGAACATCGACTGCCTATGGCCGAGTCCTTCACAAAGCTCGATGATCGTCCACTTAGTGAACAGACAATCTTAGAATACCGCCCTCACCGACCAACGGCTCAGAAAGCAATGAAAGCGCTTTTGTGCTTTCTAAAACATCTGGCCTAGCCGAGCGCCTATGATATTATATAGGACTGCCCTGTATGCATTCCCCCTCTCTCCTTCTCTTTACTTTTATTCCCCTTTTTCCATTCCTCAGTGTAGGGTAGCAAACCGGACTCATGACTGGTTAACATCCCTGCCTTCCCTTCCTTATTTCTCACTCACCGGTGCAATCACTGGCTGCTGGTTAGTGCCATGCTGCACCGCTTCGCTTCACCGCCCTTAGACGACGGCGCCGCCCCAGCGAATCTATGGAGTGTCTTTCGTAGCGCAACTGTAGGTCGTGGGTTCGATTCCCAACGCGACCTCGTGAACAAAAATTCTTGTGCTAGTTTTTTCTTTGGTCATTCATTAACTGCATGTTTTACTGCGTCATTTCCGTGGCGGAAATGACGTGAGTAGGGTCTTCGCGAACCCTGACGTATGACTACCGCTTTAAAATATGGATCTGGGCAGGCCCTATAATGAGAGGGACAAATAACATGTAATTTAGACGGACGGAATGAGTAGCGAGAGAGCAAACGCGTGCTGGTGGACGACAGAAAGTAAGATGAGGGGTGAAATTTAAAAAAAAACAAATACAGGCATAAAATGGACTCGACTTGCACAGGAAAGCTCAGCATGGAGATCGCTGGCAGAGGCCTGCGCTGGGTATAAGCTGACGATGATGATGAAACACAAACCAAGAAACACCAAGTAAGTGTCGGGACTTCGTTTTTGACCCATATAGCAGGCAACCACTCACCATCATCGTTTTTGCTCCTCACGAGCTCCCGCTCGCTCGAAGGTATGCAGCCAATCTTTTTTTTTTCTTTCTTGCGTTGTTCCATTAAACGGAACAGTTCAAAATTTTATGACACAGCCAAAGTGAATTTATGCTTTAATTGCAGAATTATATCGTCGTTATCACTTGTCGACCAAGGCAAAGAAAATAATATTACTTGCTTTTTTGTCCACGTTAATTCATATTCCTACAAACGAACTCCAGCTATCCTTTTTATATACCGCATCAATTCTAAACAAATAAAGAATCACCGCCCAAGCACTCCGTGCAAATGGCTAACCAGCAAAGCTGAAATGTGCGGCCCCGGCGTTTAGCATTGGGTTCAACCCAACACAGACGACGCAGCCGAAGTGCCGCTGGATAAACTCTCGCTGAAAGCGGGCGTTCGCCCCGGCGAACGCGCTCCCGCAATGATCACGTCGACGCTGTTCTGCCCGCAACGCCGCTTCTTCGGCGCGCCGTCGTTGCAAGCGTTTGACATCGCGAGCTAATACCCCTGTCACACGAGGCAACTAAAGTGCACTTTGAGCAAGTGCACTTCGCCGCTAGTGCACTTCGCACGCTGTCACACGGGAACGTTTAGTGACACTCGCTGCAAAGTGCACTTACAGGCAAGTGCGTTCGCCGAACTCACTTCGCGGCGACGAAGTGTGTAGCCTCGGTAGCAGTGGCTTGTAAACAAATACGCTAGTGCACAACCCGACACCCATAGTATGTTTAAAACATCTTTCTCGTCATTAGAAAAACTGCTATGTATTCAAACAAATCATACTTCAACATCCCGGCCGCGGCGGCTGCATTTCGATGGAGGCGAAATGTTGAGACCCGTGTGCTGTGCGATGTCAGTGCATGTTAAAGAACCCCAGGTGGTCGAAATTTCCGGAGACCTCCACTACGGCGTCTCTCATAATCAGAACTGGTTTTGGGACGTTAAACCCCACAAAACAACAACAACATACTTCAACAAAAATAACCTCGCTATTCTCGCCCTCGGGCATTTTGCGGCCGCATCCGCTAGGGGTATGCACATGCCGTGCAATGGCTGCGTCCGTCGCGTTGTTTACTTCAGTGCACATGTGCAGTCATTTGTGGTCAGACACGATGGACTATTCCACAACGAAAAAAGCGTGGTCCGACGCGGAGACCCGGGCAGTCATATCCCTGTGGGAGGAGCATCTGACGGACCTTCGCCGTGCCAAGAGAAACATTAAAATATACACCGCTATTGCGGAGAAGCTCCAAGCGCTGGGTTTTGATAAAAACACGAAAGAAGTCAAGAAAAAAATTGAGAACCTGGGAAATAAATACAGGTAAGCGTTCAAACTTGTTACGAACACATAATGCTCGCTGAATCATGTGCTGCCATGTGTGTTACAAGACACATGGCAGCACATGTGTACACTACAGTCCTTGATGAATGTATTTTCTTGGTATTGGTGCTTTGGTGCTGCTTGAAGGGCTCATTCACTTTGTTCGTTTTACCTTTAAGGTAGCTGTGGGTAGACGCCACTTTTCAGGCTAGAGTCGTCTAATCGCTGAAGTTCACGTGGATGTATCGCCAATTCACGGTTATGTTGTCTGGAAACGAGTGACACGATACGCGAGCCCGTTCCGACTTCGCCTTACCTGTAGCGTTTGCTCGGTGTAGAAGGCACCAGTGAGCGTTTTTCCATCGCGTTTTTAGTGCCGGTATTGAGGGATTCGATGATATCAGTAGGGCTTTCTATCTCTCTGCTTTGTTTACTGCATTCTGAAGAGACCTTCTACCCTCGGTGCAAACGGGCTATTTGCGCTCTCTTGTGTATTATTTCTTTTTCGTATTTGGCATGAGTTCGTATACCCTGCGCCGTTGGCTCTCGTCAGATTCCGCGTCTTTAACATGTGGTGTCGGTATTGCTTTAAGGAGCAACGGGCTACCACCAGCCTCAGTAAAGACAACTTCAGCGTGACGCATGCCAATGCATTATTTTTTGCTTATGTACTTTCAGGGCTATCAAACGCAAGCAGACAGGCACGGGGTCAGGGGCCATAAGCTGGCCACACTATTGGGACATACAAAGGTTTTTGGGAAGCCTTCCGCTCAATGATGAGAGCCTGGCTGAAGAAGGCGGCTTCATCCAGGGTTCCCCAGCCCAGGAGGTGAGTGTGCCAGTACCTTTTGTGATTTATCCTCATGAGGCGGCACTTATTCTAACTGAAGATTTATTCGTTAAAGTTTGTTGCTTCTTCATTGTCATGATAATTATCTGCTAAAAAAGAGAGCTACGTGCTTCATGCGATTTTCATTAATCATGGAGTCGTAATATTAGTTTGAACTTGAACTGTCTGGTAAGTTAAATCATGCGGGACAAAAAAAAAAAAAAAAAGGGGACGACGCAGAATGAGTTTAGAGTACGAAACATTTCATTGAATGCTTAAATTTTATGTAAACTTCAATATGAGAACCAAGCCGGTGGGCTTACCCTGTTTCGCAACAAATTAGGCGCAAAAACAACGCTTCATTCAATTTATGTCATTTTATACAGAGGACACTGGGCCCACCTTCATGAAACTTCCTGATTAAAATAATTAACGTAAAAAATAAGAATTTCTGTATTCACATACACACTCATGCAGTTAATCAGAAGTAAACAAAGTGTTTATTTCATATTGGACTAACCTTTTGAGACGTTCTTTTTTGTTTTTTAAGAATGCGCAATTCTTGTGTGCTTTGCAGATCCTAGAAGGAATAGCACGGGGTGACGTGGCAGGAGGGGTGCATGACACACATGACATAAAGAGGTACGAAGACAATAGCGAGGATCAGAGAGCAGGCAGGGTAGCCTGATATCTTAGTCGACAGTAAGAGGAAATACTGTGGCTGATCCCCCTATCATAGGAATCGGTGCAACACGAAAGTGGAATGTGTCTTCACAGAAGCAATTGAATGTTTATTGTACATCGAGATGAACTTCCACATCGCTATCGGTGTTTTTCTGCTATACTGGCACCGTTTGACGTGGGTGCACTCACATCCCGACGACCGGGGCCGGATTAACGGTGCTGAGGGCCCGGTTAAAGCAAACAAGGACCCCCCCCCTCCCCACTTCTTCCTTTTCTCGTTTCGCAGTCTCGTCACTCTTAAGACTTGAAGCTTGTTAAAATTCGTCACAGAGAGCACATACCGTATTTACTCGAGGAATCTTCGGAGTGTTTATGAACATCGCCTGGGCGTCTACTTTCTCGCAGAGCACGTGTAGAGATTGTCATCGGATTTTAACTCTACCAAGAGACGAAGAGACATAGACAGCATTGTAATTTGTCGGGCTAGTTGGTTCATGTGCTGAAAGAAAGGTAAAATGCGCGAGGAGTTAAGACGAAAGGAATAAATACATACAGCACTTCGAAGTTTTAAGTGTCGTGTGTGTTTCTTCCAGTCGTCTTAACCTTTAGCACAGTTTACCCTTCTTTCAGTATGGACAGCATCTTTCCTCGAAAATCCGAAAACGCAATCGTGAAAAATGGCTTCCTCTACCTGCTTCAAACCCAGAGGGCCCGGTTCAGTTCAGCCCTTTGAACCCTGGATGATCCGCCCCTGCATGCCGACGACTAACGTTGGCGACCATGGCCAGCCCCTTGTGCTAACTGAAAAATAATTTACATAGCGACGCAGTGGATAGTAAATGTCGCGCTACAACGGCATGGATGCACACCCACTTGCGCCGGAAGAGACACACCGTTGGTGCATGTGGGAGGCGCAATACGCTGGCGATAAGGTGTCACACGTCGCGCAATAGAAAACGTGTATAGTTGCACTGTCACCGAATGCAATCGCTGCGATCACCGTGTTGCGCCGACGGCCTCCGCTGCGTTGAGACTTCCGGCTAAACCCATCGCTGCAACTCGGACCTCCGGCTGGTTAGCACCGACGTGAGGCTTCGCTTCTGTGCCGATTGTGGTTGGGAGTGGCCTTTACGAACGCTTACTCTGCGCTGATTGGAATGGCTGATAGTCCTGCGTGTGCTGTCTGCGGATGCGCAGAGACCATAGATCACTTGTTGTGCCACTGCCCACAATTTGAGGAACATCGACTGCCTATGGCCGAGTCCTTCACAAAGCTCGATGATCGTCCACTTAGTGAACAGACAATCTTAGAATACCGCCCTCACCGACCAACGGCTCAGAAAGCAATGAAAGCGCTTTTGTGCTTTCTAAAAACATCTGGCCTAGCCGAGCGCCTATGATATTATATAGGACTGCCCTGTATGCATTCCCCCTCTCTCCTTCTCTTTACTTTTATTCCCTCTTTTCCATTCCTCAGTGTAGGGTAGCAAACCGGACTCATGACTGGTTAACATCCCTGCCTTCCCTTCCTTATTTCTCACTCACTCACTCACTCACCGGTGCACTCACTGGCTGCTGGTTAGTGCCATGCTGCACCGCTTCGCTTCACCGCCCTTAGACGACGGCGCCGCCCCAGCGAATCTATGGAGTGTCTTTCGTAGCGCAACTGTAGGTCGTGGGTTCGATTCCCAACGCGACCTCGTGAACAAAAATTCTTGTGCTAGTTTTTTCTTTGGTCATTCATTAACTGCATGTTTTACTGCGTCATTTCCGTGGCGGAAATGACGTGAGTAGGGTCTTCGCGAACCCTGACGTATGACTACCGCTTTAAAATATGGATCTGGGCAGGCCCTATAATGAGAGGGACAAATAACATGTAATTTAGACGGACGGAATGAGTAGCGAGAGAGCAAACGCGTGCTGGTGGATGACAGAAAGTAAGATGAGGGGTGAAATTTAAAAAAACAAATACAGGCATAAAATGGACTCGACTTGCACAGGAAAGCTCAGCATGGAGATCGCTGGCAGAGGCCTGCGCTGGGTATGAGCTGACGATGATGATGAAACACAAACCAAGAAACACCAAGTAAGTGTCGGGACTTCGTTTTTGACCCATATAGCAGGCAACCACTCACCATCATCGTTTTTGCTCCTCACGAGCTCCCGCTCGCTCGAAGGTATGCAGCCAATCTTTTTTTTTTCTTTTTTGCGTTGTTCCATTAAACGGAACAGTTCAAAATTTTATGACACAGCCAAAGTGAATTTATGCTTTAATTGCAGAATTATATCGTCGTTATCACTTGTCGACCAAGGCAAAGAAAATAATATTACTTGCTTTTTTGTCCACGTTAATTCATATTCCTACAAACGAACTCCAGCTATCCTTTTTTATATACCGCATCAATTCTAAACAAATAATCACCGCCCAAGCACTCCGTGCAAATGGCTAACCAGCAAAGCTGAAATGTGCGGCCCCGGCGTTTAGCATTGGGTTCAACCCAACACAGACGACGCAGCCGAAGTGCCGCTGGATAAACTCTCGCTGAAAGCGGGCGTTCGCCCCGGCGAACGCGCTCCCGCAATGATCACGTCGACGCTGTTCTGCCCGCAACGCCGCTTCTTCGGCGCGCCGTCGTTGCAAGCGTTTGACATCGCGAGCTAACATCCGTGGCTTACCCATGTGGAAGCTCAGTCGAAGCTGATGCGCGCGTGCTCGGCGCCACGGCTGCGACGGGATGGACGACGTCACTCACGGGCCAGCCAATGACACGCGCGCTTTAGTACGGCGCAGAGAACGACGTCACTGGAAGGCGCAGCCAATGGAGACCGCTCGCGATCACAGATGCCGAACGGTTTTTCGTTTCTCCTCGAGATATACATCTTTCGCTGTAAAATATTCTGGAAACAAAATATTGGTAATTTTTTTTCTGGATTATCGATTTCAGCTACCCAATTCTTAGTCGATCATTCGGAGTGGGTATACGCCAGCTCTGTGTAGGGTCTGCATCTACATCTATAGTAGGCATGTCCTTAATTTAAAATTTTTTTAGCACCCAATTCTTGGCCAATCCCCCACAGAGGGTGTGAGCCACAAATAGTCAGGTAAACAAGAACACGAACATGTCGTACGTGCCGTCTCTTTCATAACGAGGACAACCTGGACAATCACGCTATGACCAAAGGTCGTGTCAAGAGGACGAAGTAAACGGAGGGATCTCGGATTGAGGTTCCCGGCTCTGCAGGTGAGGTTAACATCCAAATCGGCTTTGAACGCAGAAAGCCTCATGGATAGCGACACGTACTGACGCACTTGGGTGATGAAAGGTGGGCCATACGACCGTCGTAGCGGAATGAAATCCAAGGTTTGACGAAATCTATGTCTGATCGGGTTGTAGAATCAATGACAAAGGATGGGATTGCCGACCGCAGGTTGTTGTTTAAAAAGGGGGAACTCGGCGAGTGCGCCTATCCCAAGCACTTCTTAGATTCCGTTCTACGACGGCAATCACGCCCATCAGCACCGGTTCATCCTCCTTGCCGAGCTCGAGCCGCCATTCCTTATGTGCCGGGCGTTAGCGAGTCCTTGACTCGTGTTCTGCGCACTTTCGATGTGCACGTCGCTCACGTTCCTACGCCGTGCAAGCTGAAGCAAGAGCTGGTGACCGTTAAAAGCAAAATAAAGAAGGAAATGTTTCCTGGCGTCATATGCAAAAAATTGCCTGAGCAGACTGCGACAACTGCTACATCGGCGAGAGCGGGAACTTCGAAAGACGCTTGAGGGACTACAAGAACGATGTCAGCAAGAAGACGATTACAAGGAACGCGCTTGCGGAACACGTGGAAGCCGCGAGACATGAAATATCCTGGGAAGAAGCTATGTTATCGGAATAGAGAAAAATTGGCTTTCACACCATTATCTGGAGTCCCTGATAATCCAAACAACTGGAAAAACGCTAAACCACAACGCAGGAAATCTCCCGCCTACGCAAGATGCCTGGCGCGGTTACTACAACGTACTTATAACTACTGAGTTTCGCGCTTTCCGAGCAGTGAACAAGGCTTCCGTACGGAAGCCGAAACGTCATTCTTTTTTAACAACAACCTTTGGTCGGCGATACCATTCTTTGTCAATTAAACTTCAAGGTTAAATTCCGCACTGTTCAGCACCTACAACAACCCAAGTAGCAGGGCTACCGGACACTGCAGGCTACATTTTGTAGCAGCGGCCATCAGAAAGAAAGAAAAAAAAAACTGACACGAATGAAAGAAGGCGCGACATTTTTCTTTTCTTTTATTTGTAATTTATTGTTTTGTGCACATGTGTGGATGCGATGGGGTGAGGGGGAGTTTGTGTCCACAACGATGAACAGAAACAAGTGTAACTTGCAGACTTCCGAACTTTCTAATAGTGATCGAATTTACCGCGTCATAAATAAAGCTTGCTGTCACGAACTTGCGCGGACACGTGGCAGTGACGTACTACACACACGTGTAGCCAGCCGCTGGTGTCAATCGCAGTGGAAACGACGCCGATGCGATGCGAATCACACAGCACGAGCTGGGCGCGCGTGCGAGCGTTCTCAAGATGACGCAGATTTCTCGAGCAAAGCATGTGCTACTGCCGGCCGCCAGCAATCCCCGGCTCGGCGGTCTTCGAAGTGCGGCACCTGAGAAACTCAAGCCAGAGTCGCGCACAGGGTAACGGTGTGATCCGAAAATGAGCGAACCGGCAGCAAGCGAGCCGCCAGCAGTCAAGGAAATCGCCGAGGTACCATCGCGTTCGGAAGCCACCGAAGGTATGAACAGTATCCATGTGCTTTCATCCCGATTCCGAAGCGCGCGCGTAGCTGGTAACATGGGCCGTGTCCTGAAACGAACTCTTTCGACGGCATTTTCACGAACTTTCACAAGATGGGCGCCGGACACGTCGACGTGTACGAGCAACGATGCTTCTGGCCCGCCGTCTTAGCACGGTTAGCATAATGCCTAACTGCTGTGGCCCGTATGAATGGCCGCACACATTCGACACTTATTTCGTATAATATCGCGAAAGCGTTTTTGTACCCGGAAATGATCGTCTCAGAATATGGCCCTTGTAAAATTCAGCTGTTTTACCGAAACCATAGGGCTGGTTAATTATAAACGGGTGATTGTTGAACTTCTCTGTTTGAATTGAACTGCGATTGGCTGTATAGCCCGTGGGACACCCCAATATCGCGCTCCTTCAGTGATATACGGCAAGACAACCGAAAAGGGCGCTTCAATCTGGCGGCGCATTATGACGAAAGCACTTGTCTTTGATGAAGCATTTGAAGATGAGAAATCGTCTTATCAAGACACTCGTAGCTGTCTGAAGGATCCTCTTCATTTGTTGTGAATCTTCCCAAAATAGTACCTCGTATCCTGTGGGCTTTGTACTGGGTCGTCCACTCCTGGTGCGAACACGGCTCACCGTTGCTGCGCTTTGCGGAGCGCCAGCGCTCGTGGCATGGCCGCGCATCGAATCTAATCTAGCGCATGCGCACAGGGGCTTGGAAGAGGGCTTTCGTTTCGCTTGAAAAGCGCAGGAGTGCATGGCTTCCTGCGATGCACAGCATCCTGCGGGCCGCGCTTTTCAAGCGACACAAAACACCGCTTCCAAGCCCCTGTGCGCATGCGCTAGATTAGATTCGATGCGCGGCCACGCTACGAGCGCTGGCGCTCCGCAAAGCGCGGCAACGGTGAGCCGTGTTCGCACCAGGAGTGGACGACCCTGTACATCTGATCTATCGAAATAGTCATGAGTACTTAGAGGGATCAACAAAAACACTGTGGTGTTAGCAGTGAAGAACGAATGACATGAGGAACAACAAGGGACGAGAATTAGCCACCAGGAGCGGGGTTGATCGCCAAGTCAAATGCGTCATACTTTCTTTTTGTACGCTGTATACGATTGAGTGCAGTTAATCAGCGAGACATTTTGTCCCTTAATGAAAAGATGAGCGGCAAGAAACACAGAAAATCTTTTTTTTCCCGATCCGAAAAGGTGCCCGTTTTCACAATCGTACTTTGATGGCGTTGGGCAAAATTACGTAATAAGTAATAAAAATATGAAATGAAAGAGCTGATAGCGTTTTCCTGGACGCGCTGTATTCCTGAGCTTGCCTGACCGACGTCACCAATGCGGCCGTAGGATTTTAGCGGAACATCCCTAAACGTTCGTTTGGCTTGCTTCTGGTGCTGTTCTGTACTACATACACGTGTTGTGGGAAGGTTGTTGCCGTATGGGATAAAAGGCACCGCTCACGTGTAATCGTGTACTTGATATTTCTTTGTACATACATACACGTATACTGCCCTGTCTTTCCCTCCTGTGGGCGTCTCGTATACTTCATTCTCACGCTTGCCCTCGCTATTTCTGGGATCGGCCCGCGCTGACGTTTGGTTGGAAGCCTGTTGGTAATTACTTTCACCGCGGGTCATCACTGCACTGTTTCCACGATTGGCTTGCCGTCTTTGTATTTATTTTATTTTTATTTCTTTTTTGCCAAGGACGGATGGCCGGAGTGGCATCATTGTTTTTTACTCGCTAAGTTATGCTGCGTACTAAAAGCAAAAGAAAAAAGAATGTATCGGCTACTTATCGTGAGTGCGACTTGTACCCGCCAGAGGCAGCAACATGGTGGAAATGGTGGAAAAGATCAGCGCGAAGGGTGAGTGCGGCAACATGGTCATGCTTTGCCGCAATAAATGCGCAGCTTTTAGTTTACCTTTATTATGGTGTTCCAAATCGTTCGAAGGCATTGCCGTGGAGAAGGGGGGGGGGGGGGGGTATGCTACAGAAGGAAAAACGCGAACAGTGGTTAAGGGAGTAAGGTTCATTGCAGATAAACACAACAAGAATGAAATATCTACAAGTCAGAATGAGCAGTGCGGATAAAAGTGTCAAGAAGATGAAACAAGTTGTAATACAGAAAAAAAAAATGCACCGCGGAATTCGACTCAGCACAAAGCCGCAGTATTTGGCTGTGCTTGATCCCTGCCATCTTAATGCACAAACCTTTGTCACTTGTAGACACCACGGCCTGAGACACTTTGTTCCATTCATTAAGGCTAAGGGGAAAGAAAAAGGACTGAAATAGTTTTGTTCAGAAGGAAATGGTCGCGTATTTTTCTGTTAATGTCGTACCTGTGTGATGCGAAGATTAATGGCTTTAGGAAAACGCAGCGTTATGGTAGCATGATTTCGATCTACTTAACAGCGAACGCCCATAGCTATGGTAGGGCGAACAGCAAGCGCGTCCCAATCGAGCATGTTCTTCAGAGTGTTGACGGAAGTGTTAATCTGATAAGAGTAAGTTACAATCTGTGCTGGGCTTCTTTTTTTGTAACTGATAACTTATTAGCAAGGGTTATAGCCACAGAGTACACTTGCAGCAACATATTACGAGACAGGGCGAGCTTTAGAAAAGTGTAAAACTACGTTGACTTCACGCATCCTTTCCTTTCTCAAAAAGTTGAGAACGCAGCTAGAGCTTTTAGAGTTGCGTAGGTTACATAGCTATTCCAGGTTAGGTTCGATGAAGATATAACTCCTAGATATGTTGCTTCCTTAGTTATCGCTGACCGTTTTATTAGCAGTCGTTTCCAAAGGTTTTGCCTTTCCTACAGAAACGTACGTGACAACCCTTGAAACTACGTCACATGCCATTTACAACAAGACAGAGTTATTTGGTCGAGATCTGCCTACAAGGTAGCGCTGTCTAATTGTTAACGTTTCTGTATACACCACAGAGCCGTCGGTACCGAATCTCAACTTGCGTGTGGTGTCGTAGCATATATCATTAATATATACTAAAAATTAAAATGATACGAGTACGGACGCTTGATAATAAGATTGAGTCTGAATCGGATCCGTTAATTACTATTTTTTGTCTCTGTTTTACAGATAATCTTCAAGCCATTTAAAATGGCAGGCCAGTGGTGATATTTACGCTGTCGTCAGTGGAGCATGTCGCACGCGTTTCCCTAAGATCCTAGGGTCTGCAATGATAGGAGAAAAAAAAACGTGAACTACAAATAGTTCGCGCCATATACTCTTGCAAACTTATCAAAATCACCCATCTAAATGATTTAATCTGGCTCACTATAGGCGCCCATTCGCGCGTCTAGACGCGAAAGCATTGTCACGTTGGTATGGTGACAGCTCGAAAAAACTGACGGAGTTCACGAGCGCACAAAGTGTTGTATTAATATTCAGCTCCGTGCCCCGCCACGGTGGTCTAGTGGTTATGGCACTCGGCTGCAGATCCGAAGGTCGCGGGATCGAATCCCGGCCGCGGCGGCTGTATTTCGATGGAGGCGAAATGTTGAGGCCCGTGTGCTATGCGATGTCAGTGCACGTTAAAGAACCCCAGGTGGTCGAAATTTTCGGAGCCCTCCACTACGGCGTCTCTCATAATCAGAACTGGTTTTGGGACGTTAAACCACAAAAATCAATCAATATTCAGCTCCGTCATACGCTTTCTTTGATCACTTTACACGACACGTAGTCATCATATGCTTGATATCTAGGGTGTATCGGCCTTACTATTTAATCTCACTCAGCCAATCGGCCATTGCTGCCGCTTAAAGGAGTACTGACACGAATTTTTGGAGTTCTCGTATTGTTGCTGTAAATGAAAGCACTGAGGTGGAGAACCCCAAAAAGAGTATCATGGTGCCTCGAAAGGCAATGAATACATGTTTAATACGGCTACCTTAAAAGCCCACTTTCGGTTTCGATTTCGAGGGGGTGGTTTCCTAGTGACGTGTCAACAGAGTCGGACGTACGTCTAAGTCTCGTAACGACAACAATTCGTGATAGCGTCGCTGCAACTCTGTCGTCTGTGGTTAGTTACACAACGACAATTTCACGGTCGTCCAGCGACTCTGACAGCGATTTCAGCGATTTTTGAGAGACTGTGCTCATACGTCATCGTAGTGTCTATTGCGCTGGGGCTGTCTTGCAGTGCTGTTCGACGAAAACTTTAAAAATAAGACAAAATATTTTGTACTTGTTTCCTGGATTCCGCGTACGGAGGGCGTTAACAATACATGACTAGAAAACGAAAAATGTATATTTCGCGCCGCCGCAAAATCGTGTCAGTACTCCGTTAAGTGTACCATTATACCGTCGCTAAGGTCGTTTGATTAAGTAACGTAATTTCCTCGAGGCAACCACAGAGAAGTTGACCTGACGATGAACTGAGCAAGCCATTTGCTATATGTATATGATGAAACAGGCGCCAGCGAATACGCACGTAAATGTCTCTGTTGTGCCGTTATACTTTCTCATTACACGGTGAATTGCTAGGCCCCGTTGGATTATGTTTCGCTTAAGAACTACGAAAGCTCCTTGCGGTGTTCGGCACACATGCATGCTATTCTACCGTTCGGGAATGAACGTATAAGGATCACGACGTCGTTTTAACGCAATGCGCCGACTTTCATATGACGAGATTAAGTAATTCGAACATAATGCACTTGACTTACGCCTTCCGAAACGCAGCATTTCCCTACATTGGCGGGTGGACTTGGTAAATGTAATGTCCCTTGTTCCTCATACCCCTCATGTAATGACCCTTGTGGGACTTTTGCGGTAAAATAAATAAATAAATAAATAAATAAATAAATAAATAAATAAATAAATAAATAAATAAATCTCCTAATGGAAGCAGCTGCTGTAAGAACAGAGCACTACAGGCGAGTTAAAGATTCGTGATTTACCATATTGCGGAAAGAGAGAGAGATTACGGTGTCTATGTGACAAGATGTAATCCCGACTGTCATTGTCGCGTGCTTTATTATTATTTCTTTTTTTATGTAGAAGGCGGAGGAATAGGGTAACGCATTCTGGAAAGCGAAATATCCGTCAAGCGTGTTCAATGGGCACGGCGCAATAATACTTGCTGCAGTGAAAGGCGGCCGTCTTGCATTGTTGCAATTTCGTAGAAGTAAGCAACAACAAAGCTCTCGAAGATGTGTAAACATTGTTAATAACATTTGTCGTTAATAGTCCAGCGTTTCCGTCATGAATCATGGCACTGGCCCTAAGGACATTGTGATACAGCACCAGTGCTCCGATGTCTTCCCCGATTCCAGCGCCACTGTGTCAGCTTTCGCAGATGTAGCGGGTTCGCGGAGAGGTGGCACGTCGTCGTGTTAAGGCATGGCATGAATATAGCTCTGCAGACATGAGTTCATAAAGCCAGGGACGCCTCATTCTGTCACCCGTTATTATCATCGGTATAGAGTATGTGGCCTCAATCTCACGCATATTTCTGCCAACTAGCTAGCTCTTTGAGGCGCCGAGTTGTCGCGTGATAGCATTGCGGTGTCACGGCCATGTTGCGTGGCCCACTCCATAACGAAGGTTTAGGCTACACGTATGGTTGGTGATGACACCATGTTACGTTCCTCCCCTGCCTTGGCTGACGATTTCGTGGTACCGGTGCTACTGGTTTAATGTGGCACCGCAAGCCAACGACAGAAAGAAGCTGAGCAAGTCTGCTTCCTTTTTTTTCTTCTTTAGGAGTGGAAGGGGGGGGGGGGAGGCGCAGGCATATGCATAACACGGACACAGCAGAAATTCTACTATGTCAGCGTTTGGCATTATTTCGGCAAAACCAACCGATGAAATTAACACCATCTTCCCAAAGGGAACCCTGATGGGATGCGAAGCAGTAGCGTTGCGCACGGGTGGCGTCACGGGTTGAACGGCGCTAACGCGGGTGCTGCGGTGAGCGCTGGAAGATTCGTTTGAAGCGATGGCTGGCGTAGGTCTTGTCGTTTCTTCAGAGTGGACACGGGCGCTGGACCGGAGCACCCGCGTTAGCGCCGTTCAACCCGTGACGCCACCCGTGCGCAACGCTGCTGCTTCGCATCCCATCACGGTTCCCTTTGGGAAGATGGTGTTAATTTATTGCGCGTGAACCGACGAGTCGGCGGTGTAGCGAGCGGCGGTAGCGGCAGGTGTTGCGGACGAACGGACGAGGCGGCAGCTGCGGGCGCTGCGGCGAGCGCGCGGCAGGCGAGGGAGAGAGTGACGTTAGCGCGCACTGCGAGGGGAGAGTGACGTCAACGCGCAGCTGCGGCGTGACCTACTTGGCACCGCTCCAACACCTGCGGCGAGAGGAGCGCGTTGCGGCGCGTTCGTACGGAGGCACGGAGGGACAGCGTTACACAGGCTAGTCAAAGAGCTGCTTCGCATCTAAAAAGGGTTAATTTTAACCCGTAACTATACGCTGCACAAACTTCACTCTCACGTCATTACTGTCCTGATGTTTTCCTACCCTTAGGCGTCGGCCAGATGACCACATATTCTGTTGCCCTGATAATGACAACCACCGCCCTCGGTGCCGGACTCCTGCATTTCCCTGCAGCCTACAATGTTGCAGGAGGCATTTTCATGGCAACAATGTTGCAGCTGGTGAGCGCTTCTGAATGCCTTATGGGACAGGGTAAAAGCTTAAACCCTTAAATTCTGGGTATTTGTGTGTCAATGTCACATCAGAATTTGCCACCGCAGTCGCGATTCAACCCAGGTCGTCAAGCTCAGCAGCTCAATGCCATAGCGCGACGAGATTCCGCGGCAGGCACACGACAGAGTCGCAAACAGTGATCGAACAATTCATATCGTTAGCCAATTAGAACATCTCCATATTATTCCCGTCCGGCAGCAGAAGGTTCGGAGGGGCTTTATGCAGAGCGGCGGCTTCAACATGCGGACTTTTCTTCACTGCAGGGCAATTTGTTACAAATGTTTATTGCCTCGATGCTTGGCCTTGCGCGCAGTTATTGCTTTTGTTAAGACCAGTTTTCATCTTAAAGCGTTTTCTCCAGCGACATGCCTTGTTCGACCAGTGTTGACCGCTCTTTCTCTGTATATGTGGTACTGTTTCGCTTTTAACGTAAAAAGAAAAAAAAGCGTAAAGTAATTACGACATATAGAGCATCAACTTTGACGACACAAACACTCTCTCATTAGCAGACTAGTACATACTGTATGTAGAACTGCTATGACAAAAGCTTATGCTCACTTGATCTGACCCGTTCGCAGAGATGTATAGATAGAATGACCGATATCGTTAGCGCTAGCAGCTTGTTCGCTATAGCGCTGACAAACGACTTGTTAGTCGGCGATTGTGATGCAAGTCTAAGTTTTCTTTCTCTCTCTCTCTTTGTCCTGTCTCAGTCGCGCTGCGCCTTTAAGTAGAGTAAAGAAGCTCTGAAGTCTAATGCAAGCCGAACGTCCTCGTTGCTTAAAATTTCTTTTTTTGTATGGGGAGATGTTTATTTATTTTCAATACTTTCGACTCCATTTTCGGAGTCATTACAGAGGGCATAACGTACATGATATCCTTACATAAGATATAACATTCCAAATAACAGAACTGCACTTACACTATTGGTAAGCAACACGAAAAATACATGAAACAATGAATTCTTCATACAAGGAAATATTTGTACCCAAATTTGTCATACACTGTTACAAATATATGTGTATATCTAACATATTTTCAAAATCGTCACAATCATCATCACTTCACGTACGTCAGGCAAACAGTACCACATTTTATTTGAGCGAGGAGAAAAAACTGAAATGAAAGGCATCAATTCGAAAGGCTCCAGATAACGGAAGAATCGGATTAATGGCGGTGGCCGAAACAACGATATGCGTCGTTCTCTGGTAACAACACAAGAAAACTGCGGCTTGCGCATACCAAAGCAGGTGTTTGAGCGATGCATTCAATGGAGAAAATTGTTGTATACGATCATTTTACCAGAACGAAGGCTGAGATTCGGCCAGCGCACGTACTGTCTATCCTGTTACAGTGCACTGTGCAAAAAGGAAAGGGGAAAAATAAGTGTGCGACATTAACGACGTACTAGGATAGGTTACGACTAGTTTCTAACATAGCGCCGAATGCAGATAATGTGTCGGCATTAGTAACATTTCAATTTAGTTTATTCCATTCGCGTATGGTTAGTGGAAAAAATGAGTTCCCAAACACGTCGCTGCTTGAGAATATTGTGTGAGACTGTATACCTGTGCTTATGACGAGTAGGGCATGGCTGTCAAGATGTGACGTACTTCGACACATCTACCCTGTAGCAGTCATATAGCAACTGGTACAACTACTTCAGGCGCTCCTTTTTTGCCCCAGAAGTTAGCTTATCAATGCCAGAAGAAGCCAGAAGGTTAGTGGGAGAGTCTGTACGTTTAAACTTGTGTACAAATCTTATGGCTTAACGTTGTACTGCCTCTAATTTGCCAATATTAGTGAACAAGGGGACCAAACTATGTTTTCATCTTCTAGTACTGGTCTTATGAACATCGTGTATGCTAAGAGTTTTGCGGGAGCAGGTGCCGTTTTCAGACGTCTTTTTAAGTAGAAAAGTTTACGCAGTGCGGCCGCAGTGACGCTATGTGTATATCCCATCTCAAGTCAGATGTTAATGTAATGCCGAAGTACCTATGCTGCACAACATTAGCCAGTGGTGAACCATTAATGGTGTAAACGAAGCGTGATGGATTCTTTTTACGTGAAACCGTCATAGCTGCGGATTCTTTTCGCATTAATAGACATTTGACACTTAGCGCACCAATCCGCCACCTTGGTTAGACATTCGTTGAGGTTAATGTGGTCTGCGAAGCTGTTGACCTCCTCATAGATAATGCGGTCGTCTGTAAACAGCTTGGTACTACAGTCGATGTCTGATGTGAGGTCATTTATGTAAATTAAATATAACAGCGGTCCCAGAAGCCACAGGGACTATATCTGACGCATGACCTTCATACAGCACGAACTGTGAGCGATCTGTTAGGAAATTTTTTGCCCAAGAAAACAGGAATCCCTCTCCTATTACACTTTTCAGTTTTATTAGTAATTTACTGTGACATGCACAATTAAAAGCTTTAGAGAAATCAAGTAAAATCATATCTGTCACGCAGTTGGTGTTAGGCTCGTCACGATGGGTCAACCTTTATTACCATTTCTCATTACGTGCTTACAGAACATCGACTATACACTCGACATACACGTCACGCGCTAACGTGGCTTCAATGCACTTGTAAAGCCGCCTCTCTGGTTTTCTGGAACATTCAGTCCCCCTCCCTCCCATGTTTCATCGTCATGTCCGACTATCGGTACAATTATATGCTGCTGAAAAAGAAAAACCGTCCCCCATCAGTTTGTAATGAAAAGCTACAAAGAAATGCGCGTGGTTTTATCTGTCATAAAGTTTTACAAGTTTCACTGCGACCGCAATGTGAAGGAAAATCGATTGCAGATCGATCTGCAAGCATCCTGATCAGCTCAGCTAGAATAAAGACCGCCCTGGAAGGGCGTTGGTTTCGGGCTAGTATCTCGGACCATGCGGGAGGAATTTTTCATCAACAGGGATTTTTTTTTTTTAGGAATCCGTATGGACTTTCTTAGTAGCTTCGCACTACGAAACGGATGGGCAACTTTAGCTTTCCATTAATCTCCTTCTACCTCACGGCTAGTTTTCGAGAACCGGTTTACCGTTTGCATTTCCGTTTATAAATAAGACTCCTATTGCGCGTGGCAGACGCACGACTTGACAGCCGAGCCCACTCACAGCTCCAAGTGTGCAAGAATAATAACAAATCAAATAACGTAAGATTCAGCGAGAGGTGTCTAGCTCAAAGGGCACGCGGGATTGTATTTTGTCCGCGGTTACAGAAAACTGCGCACTTGTCAACACGATAGGCTTTTTCGAGCTACTATAAACTTAGTGTGTATCCATGACCCATGTATCCCGTATCTGCATACTGGGCCACAGCACCACTACATTCCGTGAATTCCTAAAAGTCCGTCTCGTCCTTCTAGATCCTGGTGGTTGCCATCGGAGTTACTATTCTGACCTTGGCATTTTGTGCCGATGTCAACAGCGACCGCACTTACCAGGGCATCCTGCTATCTATGTGTGGCTCGAAATGGCGCTACGCATCAGCAGTATCCGTCTTGTTGACCTGCTACGGCGTCTGCGTTACGTACCTCATAGTCATTGGTGATCAGTACGACCGCAGTGAGTACTAAATTTATTCTCTTCCCTTTCGGCAGTTTGTAGAAAAATTACCAATGAAAACGTTGCAATATCTGCCATGCCGGCATGGACATTTGGAAGTGATGTACAGATCTCCCCAAATGTATTTAAAGATACCCGTAAATTTTGGTTATTTTAACAGCTAAAAATTTTAAGAATTCTAAGAATTTTCCACGAACTTCGAAATCCTCGCTATTGTGTCACGTACTGCACTGTCTATGCAAAAATATTTTTCAAAAACTTAATACCTATCAACCTGTAATCATGTCGCGGAAACCAGCCACTCGCGTAGCATTCCCTGAAGCCGACTGACGTGACAAACTGCTTGCAGGTTTAACGCACAGCACTCCATAGCAAGAAAAGTATTGTTATTCAAGCACTACCTCCCTTATTCTGTACTGAATGCAACAACAGCGCGTGGAACAAGGACGAACGAAGAAGACACACACAGCGCTGACGTTCAACAACCTTTACTGTCGAAACACAGCCCATGTATATGTATAGTGAGGCGCCATGCGTAGAAGGGACGGTTGTGAACACCGTGTCAATAACTGTGGAATGATAATTCACTTCTAAAGTGCTGAATAAGTGAAAACGATAGACAACGTTCTAATCACATCCGTTCAGGTATGCACTCTCCTTCTGCAGTAGGGCTACGGATACAGTTTGTTCAATACATTTAATATTGCCTACAAACAAGCCCAATTAAATCTGCACCCTTCATAGCTTTATTCCCTACGATCCATGCCGGGCGGTACACACGTGGAGCGTAGTCTGTGCGTTTACTGTATTTGTAATGTCTCGTATGCTGCTTTCCCATTCGCCATTTCAAAGATGATCCTTTGCCGACTAACCTAGCTACTGACTACATTAATTATAAAGCCCCTTCATCAACACTCTTTTGCATGGAGGGGACGTGAAGGTGAAGGTCGCTGCAAGCATACGCCTATTTTTTTTTTTGTACTACTGTTCCATGTAACTCCTTCGGGCCATGAAAGAGCTCGAAACAAGTGAACAAAAACGCAAAAAAAAAAGCTTTATGCAGGACATATTCCTTCATTGTAAAGTTTTGCGGTGCATTTACGTTCTGTTTGATGGTGTATTTACATCGCCGCCTGCACCGTCAAGTATTCGCTTCGCTTCACGGACCAGACTTCTGTCACAAGTGGTACATGGCACGCGAGTTCACCATCACCCTCACAGCTGTGGCTATCGTGCTGCCTCTGAACATGCTCCAGCACATAGAGTTCCTGAAGTGCGCCAGGTACGCTCGACGTGTGCGCTCAAGTGAGATTCCAGCCTTTTATCCTCGCATTTTTGTGCATGCTCTCCAGAGGACACTCGACTCCCTTGTGTCGTGTTTTAAGATTTATGCGTTATTATCTCAAGTAAGAAATGAAACCAGGGATAGTCTCGAAGCGAACTAGAACAGTTACGCAGCGATTTATTTGCCATTGTATATTCGAGCAGTGTCAACTGTGAACTCATCACGCATTTTTTTTTCTCGTAGTGTTGCTCTTTTTACGTGTATAAGTGAACGACACTAACCGCTTTGTACAGCTCAACTTGAGTTAAATAATGGACCGATTTAGTAATTTGGACCAGGACGTTTAGAGCGTCGAGGGATATACCACCAGCGGGATGTGTTGCTCGAAATGGGCTTCAAAATCTCAGAGTACGCATTATTATTATTATTATTATTATTATTATTATTATTATTATTCATCTTGTTTTGCGTGCACGCACATACTTACTGAATGTCAAATCTTGTGTGACCGCGAAATATGAAACTATTCTGCTAAGCGTCTTTGCAATTGCACTTTCGCGCTCTCGATTGTGTGTGTTCGGTCGGAGCCCGACCGAAACGTTGATGTAATAAGCCGTCGTTCTCTAAGAGGCGCCTCGTCAATTCTGTTATAAACTGGCGGCAACACAAGCTATTTTTGAACATACAGTCCATATATATATATATATATATATATATATATATATATATATATATATATATATATATATATATATATATATATATATATATATATATATATATATAATTTGCAAAGAACGGCGAGTACGCTGCCTGCTAGCCTTATCTAAGTTATCAGAAAGAGTACGCGACTGTCACGTTTTTCGCCATGAATGTGCTGACGTGGTTGGGAAGCCCACATATGTGCCCTTGTCAAATCTGTGCACGCAGTAACGGCGTCATTTTCTAGGCCTAACTTCTTGTAAAATATATGAATAAATGTTTATCGGTGTCGAGAGCTCCCTCTTTGTCAAGGTTGATTCAAGTGGCGTGAAGCACATACCCACGCGTCAAGGTGGGAAAGAATTATCTGTGAAGTCATAAATCAAACGTCACTGCAGTTTGAAAAAAAAAAGCGAGAGATGTATTTTGTTTTGGTTTTTACACGACATTTATCGAGACTATACGTACAAATTCCTTTCAAGTTATTCATTTAGAAGGTGTTTACAGCACAAACATGTTCAGGAAAAAGGACAGACAGCCTTTGCGTAAACATGCGAGCGCTGTAAAGAGAAGTAGTTATAATTACCAACTCGTCCGAACTTCAGATCTTGCACGCCTTCAAGAGGTCGATCGCCGATTCGAATATACTCCTCATAAGAGCGTTCACTGAGGGAATGGTAAACTAAAAGATATGTTCCTTGCATGTTAACAGGATCGAATCCACATATCCCGAGTAATCGTCGCTTGAAAAACTAGATGTCCCATCCCACGAGAGTGCGTCGAGTTGGAAATAGACATGAGCGAATCTGTATACATGACCATGTTTACATGCACGTATTCCAAGCGGATTGAGCCTCGCCACGGTAGTCACTGGCAATGGCAATCGGCTGCTGATCAGAAAGAAGGTCGTGAAATCGAATTGCGGCCGTGGCGGCTGCATTTCTATGGAGGCGAAATGCTAAGGCCCGTGTATATTGTGCGATGTCAGTGCGCGTTAGAGGAACGCTTAAGTGAAAAAAAATTTTTTTTCCACATTAGTAGGTTAGCTTTTCACAATACCATAAACACCTATCTCGCCAGGACAGGTCAGCTAGAAAACGCGCAAAAGGAAAATACAGGTGGCGACGCTGCTTTGAAGTTCCAGAACCAAAACGCGTGACGTCACATATATTTGGCGGCGTCTACTAAGGGCTACATAGCTATTTATCGGCAAAAAAGATATACATTGTGTGCTATGGAAGACGGAGACTTAATACAGAGTTTAAAAATATTTGATAGAGCGAATTTAGGCTTAAAAAAAGAGAAATTGGCCTTCTGACGTCATGAGGTCAAAGTTCCGGGGCGTATTTGAAAACTAAATCTTTGACATTCATTTTCTCTTTTCATATTAAACATAACACGGTGAAATTAACGACAACCGAGTTCTCGAAATATAAGTGGTCATTCTAAACCACTTCAGGTTCACGTTAGCGTCCCTTTAAAGAACCTCAGGTAGTCGAAATTTCCGGAGCCCTCCGCTACGGAGTCTCTCATAATCGCATGACGCTTTTGGGACGTAAAGCCCCACCAATGAACCAAATCATCCAAGCGAGTTGAGCGCGCCAGTCTGACTGAACGACTGTATTGCGGCCCCAGAAGCCTACTTGACGCGACGTTATCATTATTTTCACGTTGTCCACCTATGTCGTCCGTGTACTCTTGCGGGTTGCATTTTCTATAACTGTTCCGCTACACATTACAGCAGCCTGGGCTTGTTGGCCGTGCTCTACCCGTGCGTCTTGACGGGCATCGCGTATTTCACGGAACCTCGTCCAGATGATTTGTACATCAAGGTGTGGTACGTATGCCGGCGAATACTTTATGCCGCCGACACCCTTCAATGTCGCGTGCTATCTCCGCACGCTCTAATCCTCAACGCTCCCGCCTCTTTCGTTCTTCAGGCCCACAAGCTTACCTGACGTCTTTCTGAGCACTCCCGTGTTTTGCTTCGCCTATCAGGTGAGTAAATGTCAAAAGCCAAGCGTTTATTCCGGGATGGTGAGGCCAACCTTGAAACAGTTTCCTTCTAGTCTATATATATACAAACACGCCTTCTTTTGCTCTGATTTCCGTGCCTTATAAGGTACCCAAGGAAAGACAAAAAAGGGCTGGAATATTTCGCTATATTCACGTCCGGCATCGGTATAATGTCCTATCGGTTTTCAATGTTTATCGGAATGCGGTAACTACCGAAAAGGTGCAGACGTATGCAGAGAGAATTTATTTGCAGATATGCATAGGCGGAGATGTCTTGGGCCTGGGTTGCTCTGGCCCGCTACCGTGAACTGGAGATGGGGGACAGGGCAAAATATATATGAATGGCGATGGTAAAGTAAGGTGGTGTGTACATATAGGTACGTCGAGGAGTTCTGGCCTGGCCGCCAGCACGGTGTACAGCTGTGAACTAAACCTCATTCAAGACAAAAGCGAGCAAATTTTTCAACTTCTTTATGCATGGCTTGTATATTTCAAAAATATTCAAGATTTTTTTTTCATTAAGAAAACCGTCTCGGTAGTATTAATTACAGCTCACTTTTGCTAGATTGCAAGTAGAAGGTGGCTGACACATGACGCCTAGTGTAGATTAGTCATGGATGTCTCCGTTCCGAACTCCCACTTGGGTATGCATTATTTGAATGTGTTTTCTCTGACGACCTCGCATATCGATAGATCGTTTTATTTATTTATTTATTTATTTATTTATTTATTTATTTATTTATTTATTTATTTATTTAAGTTGTGGACTGGATATTTGGCAACAAATATCTCGCTGGTCTCCTCACAGTGGCCTGCGCCGCTTTCGCGTCTCACGATAGTGACGCACGACAGTCCCCGTTGTGTCGGTGAATGTACCTTTGATCTTGACATATGCGCAACACTAATGATGTAGACTCGTGAAACGCCTCTGTCAAAATTATGCAGCTTAGACTGCGTACGTGTGATTAAGACTGACGACGGTGGTAAAGAGATAATTACGTAATTTGTTTACCACCGTTCAGCCAGGTTTTGAAGTGGCGCAAACACGGTAGTAGGTAAGCCAACAAGGCCCAGCAACCGGCTCCTGTCAGGCTTGTTTTATTTTGCTTTGTTCTTAAAGTTTGCCTGCTGCCTCGAGTTCGGCCTTAATTGCCCCCAAGACTCCCTTCTTTAGTTAGAATGCTATTTAATCTGTGTGTGCGTATGAGAGAAAGAGAGATAGAGAGATAGAGGAGAGGGGAAGGGGGAGAACATATGGTTCTCCTTTCCGGAAATGAATGAAAGGTGAGCCCATCTTAGGCCCGATGGGGAACATCCTACATTTTTCCCATTATAATATAGCCAAACAATGTATGCGTGTCCACATGTCCGCTAAATGACGTAAGCGGTTCGCGTGCTTTGCAGAGCCACGAGGTGGTGATATCAGCATACGCGGCCATGCGCCAGCGCTGTCTTTGGAACATGGCTAAGGCGATAGCATTCTGCACGGTCGCCCTCTTCGCCATCTACTCCACGGTGGGCTGTTTCGGCTACCTGACCTACGGCGCAGCAGTGCGGCCGGATATCATGGAGATGTTCGACGCCACACGGGCTTGGGTGCTCATCGGCCTGCTGGCGCTCATCTTCAAGATGGCCGTCACTTACCCGCTGCCGGCGCTTTGTGCAAGGTCTCGCTCCGCCAACTACTACTACGCTGCGCACAGCACATGAGCGCGTCAGATCCCTGTGCTTCAGGGCCCTATGCACATTTTTCTGCGCGTAGCATTATTCATTTGACGATGCAAAACAAAAAGAACAAGCTAAACTTAGATCCCCCAATATTCAAGCAACCGAATACTTCCTTTTTCCTTTAAATTGCCTGGCAACGAATGTATATGATCATTTCTACGATTAGGAATGACTTAGTTGCTGCTCATAGGTAGTGCGAAATGAGCGTATGATGTGGTTTAGAAGGCCCAGAGTTAAAGGAATCTTACTGAAGCAAACGAAATGAGACAGAATAAAATAGCTCGTTGAAGTCGTCTAAAGAAGAAGTAGAGACAGGTTCACCCTGACGAAGACACTTCACCCTTTCAAAACTTTGGTTCCAATCTCACAATGTCCTTCGTCGAGCACTTGATCTTTGAAGGGCCCTAGCCCAACTGAAGTACTCGACAAAGTTTAGGCCATCCTGGCGGTTGACGCTTGTTCCGCCACGGTGGTCCAGTGTCCACGGCACTCGGCTGCTGATCCGAAGATCGCGGGATCGACTCCTGGCCCGTGTACTGTGCGATGTCGATGCACATTAAAGAACCCCAGGTGGTCAAAAATTTTCCAGAGCCCTCTACTATACGGCGTCCCTCATAATCATAGCTGGTTTTGGGACGTAAAGTCCCAGAAATCAATCAAAGTACAATTCACGTCTTTTGCACACACGAGGACTCATCGCCGTAGTGGCAGTAAGGCGTTGGGCAACGCCCTCCTCTTGTGCGTCAGTCGCTAGGCTTCCAAAATTAGCCTTCAGTCCTCCCTGTGGGGCGATGGCCCGCCATCAAGTTGGCTCGTAAACATGCGTCTGTACTGCGCAGCTCAGCTGATTTCTCCTTGGTCCCGTACATATATTTTCTCCTAACTATTAACGATGCATAAAGGACGAAGTTATTTCAACGTGTTCGAGCTATTTGTTACAAGATTATATGAAATGGCAGCCGAAGGCATTAAAAATGACGTAAGAGAATGGTTAGAGCAGACAAAAAGAAAAAAAAAAGGAAAGCTCTGTGTCCTTAAACGCACTCAGCTGAGCCGGTAGTCCGTATGCTTACCGCATGTATATATATATATATATATATATATATAATATATATATATATATATATACAGTAGAACCCCGCTGATACGTTTTTCACGGGACCGTAGAAAATAAACGTAAGAGCCGGGAAACGTACGAGCCGAGAACGGGAATAATGGAAAAAATGAGAAAAGTGGTGATCAGCACACAATTTTATTTCAGTGCTAGCGCTTTCAGTGCACGCATCGGCGCACTAGGCTATGATTTCGTCGACAGAGAAAACCTCGGAGGTGACAACGGCATCATCGATGGAAACGTAATCACTGTACGCGATTCCGTCACAAACAGTTTGCACAGCTGTGCCACAATTTTGCTGACGGAAGCCGGAAAGATATAATGGGCGTCGCCCATAGTGCAGCTAATACAGTAAAGCCAAGTCAAGCTACGTGAAAAGTCAATATTGACGTCGACAGTGGCCGCTTGGAGTGCTGATTCGGAACGTAACATACGGGAATGTTCCCACACTGCGACGTAACAGCGGGGTCCCTAATGCATTGAATACTATGGGAGCTATATAAACAGAAGCGGGACAGACAATGAATTGAGAAAGAGCAAGGGAATGTGTGGGATTTTTCATTTATATGTGGTAGAAATTATAAAGAAAAGATGCCTTTATGATGTTGGGCTGCTATTAAAGCTGATGGCCTGTGCCATTTGGTATCGGATTTCGAGTATACGTTGCTAGGAGCTGTAAAGCGCTAATTTAAAGGGACGATGCCACACTTTTCGAACATAGGAGACGGTGGCGATCAGTCGTGGAGGTTCCTGCCAACATCAGAGCTAATTATTATTGCGCTCAATGCACTATGAAATTTTCGATTTCGTTGCAAACGCAGCTGGAAAACGACTGCTCTTCTTTCAACAGATGACGTCGCAAGGAGAACCGACTACGTCGCTTAAGGCAGAACTACCGTTGGTGACTTCATAATCGCGGAACATCATCGTTAATGCCTTGTTTCCTCGTTTTGAGTCCACCAATAAAGAAAATGTACGTATGTGCGATGTAGTCGGTGTTCCTTGTGAGGTCATTTGCTGAAAGAAGAGCAGGCAATTTCCAGCCATATTTGAAACCAAACTGCCAATTACCTGGCGCGTGCTGTGCAATAATATTTGGCTCGCACGTTCGTAGGAGCCTTCAAGGCTGATCGGCACGGCTTCCTGACTGTGTTCAAAAAGTGTTGCAGGGCCCCTTTCAAGCACTTTATCGAGTCTCTGGTTTTATTTATTACTCAAAAACTTCGCTCCCTACATACAGTGAATTTTTAACTTGGTTTAATATGCTTATTGTGTATTCATCTTTTCTTCGTTATATCGGTTCTCTGTTAAAAAAAAAGTCTTTCAAATCACTTTGCTGAGCTGACGCTGTGAAGACTGGTTTTAGCTACGCTGACAAAAATGAGTTCAAGTTAATTAGTTTAGGTTCTGGAACTTCACTGACACTTAATTTATATGGTATCTGATATTTCAATTTGACATGATATAGGAAAGGTACATGCATTTGGAATCATGTAGTACGTTTGTTAGCCCATCGATTTATGACACTTGAACACAATACATGCCACGAAGCAGCAGCTGTTGCTGAGGAGAACATACTGGTTCAGTTATTCTTGTGAGGTTACAGTATAGGTAAGGCTCGAATTTATTTTTGTTGCGTCACATGCCACAAGATTATTTTTTTTTAATTGAAGGACGTACTTAATCTTAGCGTCAATATGACGTCGTCCAGCGAGGGCACAGCCATGATTTTATTCTAATCTACAGAAATAAATATGTAGGTTCGTGTGTGCGCGCGCGCCAACTAAAAAGTCGAGGGGGAAGTATGAAAGAACCCCCCCCCCCTTCCCCCCTCCCCTGATGCACGGGGCAGAATTTACAGCCGACCTTCTTGGCGTCATCTTCGTGTCGCCCTGTGGCTATATATGATCGTAGGCATCATCTACGTCAGGAATGTGTGCCTGCATTAATTCTACGGCATAAATGTTCTTGTATGCGATCAAATGTCGTCCTACGCATATGTATATAGCTGTGGCTATAACTCAGACAGCGACGCACCATTCCTTCCAGGGATTCAATCGAGGAGCTGTACCTCGAGCTGCGCGGAGGCGCACCCGATGACCGGATGCACATGCATGCTCGCAAGACGAAGCTCAGCCTCGCGTGGTTCGCCGGCACCGTGGGTGTCGCAATATTACCAGTGGACATCGGCGTGGCCATTAAGTTCCTCGGATGCCTGGCAGCGCTCAACGTATTTGTGTTTCCCGGTACGTGTACGCTGGTGGCGAAAGCTATTTGCGGCTAAAAGCTGCAGCTGGAGTCAGTCTAGTTGATGCAGATAGCATATGCTCACAGCTCCCGATTCACAAATGTCACTGAAGCCTGTGAAAAGCGTGCATTTTGTGCCACACAGCAATGAAGTTTCTTTCTTTCTTTCTTTCTTTCTTTCTTTCTTTCTTTCTTTCTTTCTTTCTTTCTTTCTTTCTTTCTTTCTTTCTTTCTTTCTTTCTTTCTTTCTTTCTTTCTTTATTGATTGATGCAGATATATTGAATTTTCAGTTAGTACCATTCTTCATCGTAAACTTCGTGAATCACCAAAGCTCTGTGAACCGCAAATGCATACTCGATGAGCCTATTTCTCAATTTTTCTGTGAAAGTCAAAGAAAAATGCATTGTACAGACATTTCGCAACAAAGCTCGTCGAGGAGCATTGTGAATGGCGCATTATGCAGCTAGAGAATTTAAGCAGCGCAATACTATGGCACATCCAGTTACTATAGGCAAAGCAATGCACCGAGACTGTAGTAGGATGCAACTTAAAAAAAAAAACGAATAAATAGCAGTTGGCAACAAGGCAGACGGACTGCTCAGGTCGACGTTACTCGGCCAGCCGAATACATTAGCAAACAAAATCGACGTCGTGCAAGCTTTTGAAAGTGGCGTCGTGGGTCATTCTGGCGTCTGTGCGATAAAGAATAAGCTTTCCATGTTCCGCTCTAACAAACAAGCGAAAACTTATAAATGTAAGAGCTTACAATTTTAGTTTTGCAGCTATCGCTTTATCTTACGTGGAAAGTTTCAAATGAACTATTTGCAGCCACGCGGAATAACGGTGGCTAGCGGTTATGAGGGCGTGGGCGGCTTCACTGCAGACTTGAGTTGCGTCCGACTATAGCACTCTTTATTTACTTATTTTTTGTACGTCCGTCGTATCAGCCCCACTCCCCCTTCTTTACATTCAAAAGAAAAAAAAACACCACAAAGATCCTTACACCTATTGCTTAGTCTTTCCGTTGCAATGCTTCGACCAAATATCGTTATAGTATACAAACAGCGCGAAAACAACGAGGACGACAGAAGAAACAGGACTAACGCTGACTACCAACAACTGCGTTTATTATTGCAATGCAAATATATATACGCTTCTGGAAAAGGAAAAACGGAGAGGGGAGGGAGAGGATCCTACCAGCACATGCGTACATGCCGTGCGTGGTCAAGGAGCGTGGAACGCTGCGTTTATTATTGCAATGCAAATATATATACGCTTCTGGAAAAGGAAAAACGGAGAGGGGGGAGGGAGAGGATCCTTTTCCAGAAGCGTATTTTCCTTTTCCAGAAGCGTATATATATTTGCATTGCAATAATAAACGCCGTTGTTGGTAGTCAGCGCTAGTCCTGCTTCTTCTGTCGTCCTCGTTGTTTTCGCGCTGTTTGTATACTATGAAGGAGTACCAACAAGCTCAAGTTCGCACGCTTCTCAAATATCGTTGTTTCGTTAAGCGTTCTTCTCTCCTCCACCTGTTCCTTTTCTCTGGCGCAACGTAGCCCACCTTATGTAGTACATGGTTATGTTATCCACCCCTCCATTTCAGGCTTGTGCCTGAAATGACGGCGCACCAACGCGCATTCCTTTCCCTGGTGCAGGCATGTGCCTCCTAGGCTACACTAAGCTGAAGGGTGCATCGACCACCTACATGCACTGGCACTTGCTTCTCGGCTCCTTTATGGTGTTGGCAGGGGCCGCTCTCTTCGTGGTGGTTTTGCTGCACGTCGTGCTTGTGGAGCTCGTCTCGGGACACGCCAACCACCTCTGCTCCTGACAGTGAACGGACAGATTTCTCCTCTACGATAGCTGGTATATGTATACTATAACTATATGGCCGTACCTGTGGGACTGCAAGTTCTCTGTTTAAAACACGATGTGTGTACGTGAATATAGAAGACAAGTCGCGATTGGTCTCCCTTACTGTGTGCCCAAATAAACACGTTCAGTCGTGATTTGTTGCACTGTACACATCACGTGCGCTGAAATATACGTTCATTGCTCGCCTCGGCAAACGATCCCACTTCCGCATGCGGCATTGTTGAATATTATTTGCATCCCTTATGAACTTCCGAACTATAGTGTTCGCATGGGCTCCGATTCTTTGGGACAGCAGCTGGACTAATTACCTTCGACATCAACTTTTCATACCACTGCGGAGGAGGAGGAAAAAAAAACTTTTATTCGAACTCAAGGGCTTGTAGCTTCTTCAATTGCGGAAGGCCACGGCGGTAAGTCGACCCGGGGACCCTGTTCCCTTGCGGCTGTCTGTGCTCGTGCCGTGGCTCCGACCTGCAGTGCTCGTATTGGCAGGAACTGAGCAGTGTGACCTCCCTCTGCTGCGCCGTCGTAATTTGGAAGCCCTGTGGACTACGACAGAGTACAGGGACAGCGCCACGTTATATGAAAGAGGTTGGCCCGCGGGGCTCTGCGCATCCTGAAGCGTGAAGGTGGTAGGGTCTATGTATAGAGTAGACGATTGGTGCTGCCTCCACACAAGCTCCTGCCGTTTGCTTAATGATTCGTGCGCCGGGGTGAAGAAGTACGGTTAGTATATGATGTGCGATTTATTCCTTATGCGTTGACGTATACGGTTATACGGTCGCGTGACGGCTGCCCAAATCCCACCACCTTCTCATTCTCCGTTCCGACCTACATTGGGCCGTGGGCTCGGGAGGCGAAAGCTCGAGCTACCTGACCTGCTGTTCTATCAGCATACATGGTGCGTGTGTGCGTTGGGGGGGGGGGGGAGTAATAAAGGAACTGGCCACACTTTCATGGGGTAGTTAAGTGAGAATATTTTCTGCGAGTATTTTGAAGCTTCAGAAACAACTTCAGCAGTTACTATCGTGTAACTCTGTACGTAGGAAGAAGGATCGCGATGAGGTGACAAGTACGTAACCCAAAAGCACTGACGCCAAGTGTAACATATCACAAGCATATGCATAAAGGTACTTGCTGCTGTATTTCGAATTCCTTATTTCACGCCGTGCCATGCTTACTCAGTGTGATCACGACTGTAAGATATACGGGAATGTTCCCTGAGCTTAACGCTATCTCAGGGACGTGTGTAGCCAGCGGCGATAGCGCAAGGAAGGGCACGTGAGATTATCGTTGCGTCAAAGAAAGGCACTCCAAGCGCGCCTTTTAAATTTTTTTACGCACCCTGCAAAATCAAGGCTGGCTCTTTCGAAATAGAAAGTAGATGCAGGCACAAAATGGCTACCGGAAAAACAGATTGGTTGGAGAAGACGACACGCTAAATTGAAATAGTAAATCAATTTACGCTGTTACTTCGTTGTTTAAGAATTCTGCTGTCGTTTATTTCGCCATCATGAGTTGAACATTATCATTTAAAATGAAGGTCGAAGTTACCTCAACGCAAGCATGACGTACGTCACAGATTTCAGTCATTTTTCGTATTTTGGCCTACAGGCTCAATGGGATTTCATGAACCTCGGTACTTTACTTTTGTCACCTAGAAACACAACGCAGGTAATTCTTGCCAGTTAATGTTATTGTGGCCGTTACCAGGCGCCTTTAAAATCTATGACGTCACAGCGAGATGGCGCGGGAACAAGGCGGTGTCGCCCCGTGTCTTAGATTTGCGCGTTTCCACGCTTACCGAGCGCTTTCTCGCAGCATGCAGATGTGGTGCTTTTGTTATTGTGAAAGGGTGATTGGAAGGTCTGTCTAGTGCTCGGAACACTTTTTTTTAGACTGTGGTAAAAGTGGGAAGATTGTGCGTCACATTTACGGGAACTAGCGCAATCTTACCCCCCGAAAAACTAATTAGGTTGTTAATTTTGCTCTGAAAGTGGTGCAAAAAACGCCACTAGCGTCACCCAACAGCGTGTTTGTCAATTTCCAACTGCAGCAGAACAAACCCACGCAGATATACATACTCTACTGAAAAACAATTATTTATGCCTTCCAAATTAAGTGTACTTCACTCTGTAAGACACCTTTTACAGTGCGCAAGAGCAACATCTTTTCGCGGCTTGCGGGTGGCGCAGGTGGCGCCGCCTTCGAATTCGTCTGTCAGAACTCGCGCGTAGTCACGCGTGCGGCGCTGCCTTGTTTTCATGTCCAGAGTTACTGTATATGTTCCCCTTGGGGAACATATACGCTTCCGAGCATATACAGTAACTTTATTCATATCTTAACGCCCTGCGCTGTGAATGCGTGCAGGCGTCGTCACTGCGACACTCTACGCGTTACAGTGTTAGAAATGGCCGTGGGAAGACGCCTTCGGGTACAGTTTGCCCGATTACGCTAAAGTCTGTTCCAAGCGATTTCGCGCCTCAGACTACCTGGCGTCCTTTGCAAAAAGGGAAGTGATCGCAGAAGCGGCTCAAGAATGCAGCTGTTTCTGTTTTTCAAGCTGTGTGTCGGCAAACACGAGGTAAGAAATTGGAGGTCCAAGCGCAACATAGTGCAGTTTCAAAACCGAAACTTTACCCACGTTTACCGCTATAACTCTGCGATGAATAACTGCAGGCTGTGCCTATTAAGGCATCGAAAGGTGAAAATGTTGTTGCATTCATTATACAACGCTTTGAAGACGCAACTAGTTAGTCAGGAGCCATTTGCAAAACCGTCGTGAACGTGCACGTACTGGAAAATTAATTTCACGCACGCTATGAAGTTATATGTAAACTTTTTACCCCTTAGACGGCCTAGCACATGCGGTGCACAGGACTGCGACACCTGTCCCCTGATAACACACAACATCCCAGGGACGTCCGAAAAATGTGCCAACATCCCACATCCATATGTTGGGATATCCAAAAAGCGTGGAAGGGATATGTACTTAGGGTTCATCCCAGGCACATCCATGGTTGGCCCTTACTAGGACTTCAAATTGTCGCCTTTCAGCAAGTGCCACCATAAACGAAGTGTCGAACAAAAAGCATACTATGGTTAGAAATACAGCAGGCACGATATATTGACCCAAGAAGGTCAAGTCAGAAAGACAACCGATGTTGGAATGTAAGAATGTTGCGTGCAGTTTTGAAAGCTATTTCATATACAAACATGAAATATGATTAAAGAGCACTAAGGTCACCCTGATGGCTGCGTGATAATTTGAGATCATTTTATTGCGACGGCGTGTTTTTCAGTTCGCGTACGGTTGCAAATGGTTCAAAGTTACCATTGATAATTTAGATTACAATAATCTGCCTAAATTGAAAAGTTGCGTGGTGCAAAGTGACCCAGTTTTTACATGGTGATGTGCTTATCGCTCGCCTTCTCTGACCTCGACATCTCTGTTTACAAGGAAAGTGCGCAACGCTGTAGCGGACTACAAACATGCACCTTCGGCAGCTTGCATTCGCTGCCTGTGCGGGAGGAATTGATAAGCAGAAGGAGTATAGGAGAATTCTGATCTAAAACATGCCGAAGCTGTACTGTGCATAGGAGGCATCTCCATGAGTAGAAGCACATACCTCGCCGATATTATCATCTCACGCGAACGGAAAGTGAAGGACACGCTAGGCCTCCCGCAATGAACACTAACGGCCAATGTAATATGCACCGGTATTTCCAACAAGTGCAAATAACACACGAACTTGCATTTGATGGCCAGGCAGCGCACAATTGCAAAAATTCCCTGAGAAAGATGAGGTATAAAGAAATTAGGGATGCCTTTTGATTTATTCCTTTATTTGATTTTTCTTGCTTCGCAAAACGTGCACTGAGGACTGCGTGCGTGTGCTGCGCGGCCGTCTCCTCCTTCATGCATGTACACTGCGAATCTACTAGCGAGGACTTCCCTCGAACCGTGGCGTCAAGATAAGAAGAACGCTCACAGTACTGCTAGCGTCACAAGCTCGTATTAAAATTCTTACCATATCAAAACCAGTTCGTCCATATCTATCTATCTATCTATCTATCTATCTATCTATCTATCTATCTATCTATCTATCTATCTATCTATCTATCTATCTATCTATCTATCTATCTATCTTCTACGAAGGTATCATCATCATTTACGGAATCCTTAAAGACCTTGGCGATGACGTCCCGTGAAACCGTACTAGCCGTTCACCCACTCCCTCTGTACGAAATTTGAAGGCGTACTTGATTCTAACTGAAATGTCGGAATTTGCGCTGGGACTTAGCATAAGCACCTTGTGGATTGTTGTCCACCATCCACCTCCATTACAAAGGATAGTGTGCGCACGTCCATCTCATGCAACATCCAGTGGAACAGCTTACGACGTGTCTTGACATTCCCGAAGAGGCTGCGCGAGAGCACGTGAAGGAGTGCGCCTGCGATGCGAGTACCGCCAAGCGAACACTCCGGGAAGCGCGCTCTGCACACTGACGTAATCCCGCAGCTCGCGGGATTACGTCGTGCAAGGGCCATGAACATGGCCGCGGATTACGATGGTCACGGATTACGATGCAAGGGCCATGAGCATGGCCAACGCAAGGCGCATGCTATGCATGGTGTTATGTCACTCTTCCCCTAGCCATTAGTAAAAATACGCAACTGTTCAATTGTATGAGACAAGCCTGGAGATACTCCGACGCCCGAACCGGGCACCACTAGTTCTATTGGAAATGCGATTGGCATGACCGTAATTACATCACTCATTTTTGCTAGCCACTACTTGTGTGTTTTCTTCCAACACTAAGTACTACCCACTCAATGAACACCAGTTTCCCATGTTGACACGAAGCGCGCCAATATACTCATTTGAGTTGTTCGAATGGATGCCATTACTTGATATAAATATATGTATTTATCCTCTTGTTTAAATGCCACTTCTTTATGCTATACCTACGCCTTCACATCGTATCCTCTTCATCATCAGCCTATTTTAGGACCACAGTAGAACGAAGACCTCCCCCGCCACGGTGGTCTAGTGGCTATGGTACTCGGCTGCTGATGGAGGGTCGCGGGATCGAAATCCCGGCCGCGGCGGCTGCATTTCCATGGGGGCGAAATGTTGAGGCCCGTCTACTGTGCGATGTCAGTGCACGTTAAAGAACCCCAGATGGTCGAAATTTCCAGAGCACTCCACTACGGCGTCTCTCATAATCAGATCGGAGTTTTGGGACGTAAAACCCCAGAAATCAATCAATCAGAACGAAGTCCTCTCTCCCAACGATTTCCAATTTGTCCGGTCCTGAGTAAGTTGCTTCCAGTAAACGTCTGCGGTGAAATTCGTAATCCGATGCTGGACCAAGCTAATTTCCATTCGTGTCATACCACCATACGTGGTACTTGGGGAATGATGTTTTTATATTCCCATTAAGAACACTACCGCATAAATATACTGGCGCAGTTGTTGTATCCAATACGATATCTCCTTTAAGAATTGAGGCCGCTTCCATACATTCGCAACTTCCTTATTATAAATCTCGTGATGCTGCACACAAGTTCCAGGCAGAGACGTTTGTTTCAAAATTTCTTAACGTCGACAAAGCTTATTTCTTTTGAATACAATGACTATTAGTGTCCAGAAATTCAGGAAGCATAACGATTTCACCTCGAAGCAATGCATTCGGTTAGCTTTAGCTACTTACATGGACACTAAAGAGAAATATTAGGATAAGCAAGATTCCAAGATGCCATTTGTATGATAACCAAGACACCCTCTCTGGCGAAAACAGAGCATCTGTAGTCGAGGAAATTGTAAAATTGGCAAATTTTAGTGGCCCCTTCTTCTCCAATATCAGTCTGCTCATTCCAAGTTGGTGAAGAGGGGCATAAGTAACCTGTGTTTCAAAAATGCTCTCAAGAAATCGTGCCCCCACCTAATGAAGGAAAGCTTTCATCAACAGGCTGCACGTCTAAAAGGCGGGGGGTATCCTGAACATGTGTTGGTGTCAATAGCAGAAAAGATGTTAAAGTAAGAACGCTCAAACAGGCTCCCCCAGACAATGTGCACTCTAAAAACAAAGAGAGTGCTGGGCACTCACTCTGGGGGAGTACTTTCGTGTCCCAAATTTAACTCCTTTTTTCAGAGTAGATCAACCCCATTGCAGGGTACCGTTACCCTCACCAAGACGGAGTAGTAGGACGCCTCCGAAGGGGATTCGAACACTCATTTGAAGAGAGCTCTACTACCCCACCAAGCGGGGTGCTAGTACTCCCAGAGAGAGTAGCAGAGACAAAAAAAAAAAACAACCAATGCGTTTTTCGACCATGCTACAATTAGCAGGCATTTAATTACATCACACTGAACATAGAACATACAGGCTAACATGACACGAACGCACATACACGCCAATAACACAACCACAGCAAAGCACAAAGCCCACAAAAACACTCGCGATACACCGTCTTACACTGAAGTCCCGTATATATAACCCGTATACTTGACCTGCTATGTAGCGCCAGCGGTAAGGTACTGTTCTGCGTAATTAAACAAAAAGTATGCACAGAACAGGTGTATATTTAGCGTTGGCTCATAGGTAGCCGCTCGCCACACAGATCTGTTAATCTAGACGCGCGGAACATATACAATGTCTTAGATTAACGCATTCCTATCATGAGCTGGCATTCCGTTTTACGGGCAAACGCGAGTTCGCAGTGCTGGTTCGCGAAGATGTAAAATGCACCTGAGGAAGCGAGTACGAACATAATAGCGGCTGAATTTCATCAACGCCAGCGAAGAAAAGCGGCATCCGGGTGCTCCGCTACCACCCGCTTCATTCCGACGGCGTCCCCTTTCGAGTCCGTCGAGCACGTCTGTACGGCGAACAACCGCTGGCGATCGCAAAATATGCACTCCTCGTTCTTCGTTATTCTGCACACAGATGAAATATAGTCTCTGCCATCAGAAGTGTTTAGGGTACTATGCTGTACTTACCAGACTTGCGAACGGGACGGATCGCAGTCACGGTATTTTCACCGTCGACGCGCTCATGGCCGTCATACGGCTCGATGCCGAAGTCGTAGCGAAGCCTTTTTCTTTACATGTATGTGTTATATCCAGTGAGTCTTCGGAAACCAGCCGTTGACGATCACAACAGCTTACTGTGTCGCTGAAAGTGTATTCCTCTTCGTTTGGCACACGTAAGTGAAGAATCCGAGGCGTGTAGGCTGGCGGGTTCCACTAGCACGGGTACGGCCGTTCGATCGGGGAAAAACACAGGAGAGGCAGCTCGCTATGACTCCCGTCGGTTGAGGCTCGTAGTCGAGGAAGGCACCGTTCATCAAACGTACACTGCACGCGTTTGTACGCGAAAGCTTGTACGTGGAAATCGTAGGAAGGGCACTGCTATAGTTCTATCGAAAAACACTTCACAACGCGGCTGTTGTCTTCTTCAATCGTCCGCTCCCACCCCAGCCGCCATGTTTGCGGCTGCGAATGCGCGCATCACATGTGTGTGGCAGGAGTGAAATTGCATTTTACTCTCTCATGCCGCAAGAGGTATGGACATTTCACTCCATCCGACGTTTTGCTAGAGTAGAACGATGCCCTCAAGAGTAGCTGGGTCGTTTCACTCCTGCGAAACCGGCTGCAGTTTTTAAAGTGTGTGATGTGAATGGCAGTGGCCACACGAAGATTGCAGTGATACCGTACATCCACCAGTTGTCCCACAGGTTAAGGAAAATAGGAGGCCGACAAAGCGTTAGAGTTATCTTTTCAGCACCGAACAAGTGAAGTACCCTTTGTAGAACCACAAATCCAATCAGGAATAGAACTTTAGGCTGTGACAAAAACCACAAGAAACAGAACCAGTTCGTCGCATTGCTGTGGGTGTTGTCTATCGTGTTCCCCTCTCGCGTGGAAAGTGTTATATGGGGCAGACGGGAAGGTGCATAAACGAACGCCGGTGTGAAGAACAGGAATAATGTGAAAAGTGTGTCGGGTGACGGTTTTTTTTTTTTGCATTCCATTGTAAAACGTGTAAATGCCGACAAAAACTGAAAAACACTGCCGTTCTTGCAAGAAGCAAGCTCGATTCTGTAAGATTTATAATAGAAACAGACCGCATTCTTTCTGCCGGAGACCACTGTATTAGCAATGCATCATTGTCATTGTGTGCCAAATAAATTGAATATTTACGCATGCCCTAACTAGTGAATGTGTTTGAAGTGTAAAAGTTTTATCGCTTCTGCTTGTTCGTTCGTCTGATTAGATTGTATGTTAAGAAAAGTGCTTGTCATCTGTACACGTGGATTTTAGAGCATATATTGACCGTCCTGGAAATAAAATTTCATTGTTGGAAGTTAGCGCTTGTGTTCGTCTCTTTCTTGATCCTTTGTCCGTGTCAAGTTTCGCGCTACGCTATAAGCGAGTACTTATGCTAAACGCGCCTTCTTAATTCCATCGCAGAAGAAGCACGCACTCAAATTTCCCCTATAAATCCCTGAGCAAACGTGACGCCCACCAAGTCTCCGGTGTTTCTGCTATTCTAGAATGCCCAGTATATACTAAACTAGAAGAGAAGCTCAGAGGAAGATGGATGCTTGAATCGATGAACAGATCGCAAAATACGATTTAGAACAGGAAATGTCGCAGGAGCCAACGCTTCGACAAGTGGACTTGTCTTCGTCAGGGTGGCGACTGGGTAGTATATACTAGGCACTATAAAACGGTCAAGTTTGAAAATTAAGTAACATTGAACGAACTAGTAGGTAACAACTAGATATCACACTTCCTGCCTAGTGTGCAATTTTCTTCACCACATAATGGCTGGTCAAATAACGACAATGATCGTCCCCTGGTAATGGTTTCAGCTACAACATCTCTACATCAGCATAATAAAATTGATTTCATGTTGGAGTTTTCATGTTTCCACGACCGTTTTTCACAGGCAAACATACGGTCTTCGCTCGGTGCAAGACGCGCCTTCATTTAATAAAGGCCATTGGAATTTCATCGCCATGTTGTAGACGGATGGCACACACTATGTGAGCAGCATTGTATACTTTCCACAACTTGCGCGACCGACACCGCTTGCATGAGCCTGTACTCTAAGGAATGAATGAAAACGTGGTAAATTCCGCTCCTAGATGAGATTTATATGACGTAAGGCTATGCTCATTCCCATTTATGTGCTCGTGATGGTAAATTGTTTCCATAGGTACCAGCTCCCCGGACAAAGCGTTCATGTTTTGCTAACGCTTTCGTCACTACAATGGGGCTATAGCATAATCTTTGAGCAGAACGTCATGCATAGTAACATTGAGCAGATGTGCTAGCTAGTCACCGCCGACTCTAGCGACAGCATCACTAAATGAATTCAGTAGGTCAGCAACGGCAGGGGTTCTCCAGCTCATGGAGACATTTCCTTCAGACTGATAAGCTAACAGGCTACACCGCTTTCTCTTGCGCTGGATCAGCTAGTATTTGCTGCCCTTCAGTAACCACCTGTCCGCACGGCAAGATTGCTGCCGTGTGCATGGGACCTTTATTTTACCCGCTCCAAGCTTTTGTCTCAAGGCCCTTACCTTGAACGAGCATCCTTTTTTTCTCCTTTATGAACACAGCATTCGCTCGTTCAGCAGTAAACTACGCTCTCACAAGTGTTTCGTATCTCGATAGAGAGCATGTATTTTATAGAGCATAGTCGCATAATATAATTCCAGGACCCCACGGTAGTTAACTCCCAGACAACCTAACCAGCCGCAAGTTGAGGTTTCGGCGAGATGTTTCCAGATGTCATGGTACGCAACATAAGACTATGTGGTTAAGATTCACACGTGAAAAGAAAGAAAAAGAAGAGCCAGGCCTGCGTGGAACCGCAGGGCGGTGACAGCGTAAGCTGGTGGAGCGACCTTCTTAGAGGCCATTTCAAACGCTTGGGGAAACTAGTGGAAATAGAGGTGGTGGGTATCCCCTGCGCCATAACTCTTATCATTACGCCAAGTAGGAAAGTACCCACTACGCCATAATTACTGCGCTATTGTAACGTGAAAATCTGTATAACTGCACATCTTAGAGAGTTTTCCTGATAACTAACCGAACTCTCGGCCCGGAGTCGACGGCGAGCTGCGGTTTGGGCTTCTCTCTGCACAGCTGTCTGTTGTGCCCGACGTTGCCTTGCTGCAGCCGCGCGCGTAGCTCTGCGATTCGCTTCTCCAGCAGCGGTCCGCACCTTACGAGGAGGAGCCATCAAGTATTTTGAAGAGCCAAGTCAGGTTGCTGTCGGGGCTGCACACATCGCCTGCCGCGTGAGGCCTGGCATTATACAAAACACTGCTTCATAGGGAATTGCTTCGTAATAATGATGACGGAAAAGTTGAAGTTTGTTTCATAATGATGATGTTGATGATCCCTCTGTAATGGGTGCAGAGCTACGAAACATGCAGCCCTGTGTTCTTTCAAATGATTCCTCGAACTCGTTATGCAATCCGCTCTCCCCGACGTGTAGTGTATTATTCTGCCACGTAACATTGAATTTGTTAATGCGATTCCTCGGCAGACGTTATACCTGTTTAGGTCCTTTAGTGAAGATTTTTCAAGCACAGGCGTGGCTCAGCGGTAGAATGCTCGACTGCCACGCAGAGGACGTGGTTTGAATCCTCCTCGGTGCTGGTTATATTTTCTAAAATTTGCGCGATAGCGGTTACGGACACCGGCGGCGGCGGCGGAAAGCTACGGCGCCCAAAACGGCCCTTGTTGTGATCTCATAATCGCTTACGCTGTAAAAGAAATACGGAGAAATCATGTTTGGTTCATACCCGCTGTGAACATCTACGCGCTATAGTTAGGGTTATGCGGGCAGCAGCCACCCTTGACTGAACTTATTTAATGTCCACACAACCAAACAAAAGTTCACGTAAACCTGTAGGCGAGCACAACTAACGGCTCCTAAAAGTAAAATTCACGTCACCTCAAATATTTTTCATGTATTTCTTTTCCTATTCGAGGGTTCGCGTCTGCGCATCGCCGCAAGAAAAACTGGATCATAACCTTCGTCTCATATTATATCAAATATCTAGAAAAGGTATATTATAAGGCAGTCGGAAATCTACTGGTGGTTAACTGTATAAGGCATGCGCAGGAATGCCACAGAAACAAATTGTTAGGAAACGACAAACTATCATCACAAATACAAGCTTCAAGCAAAATAGAACAATAGGCACGAGGAAGAGTCAAGCGTCGAAGCATTTTGCATGCGTCCCTGTCTGCATTTTTGCAATGATTGTCCTGTGTATTAATAATAATTGAATAATTATGTAGCCGTTATAGAACAGAAATACAGTTAGATAACGAGAACGCAAAGGTGAAGTGTAAGGATATAATAATGTAAGAGCAATCGACAAATATAGCATCAGCATGAAATCTTTATAAATATCGAAAAGAAGAACAATATCTCCATAATAACAGCGAAACTGCCCTTATGCCGCACTACTGCCGCTCGAAAATTACGTACAAGATAAACTCCAAATAATATTGACGCGCAATAACACGTCAGTTCCTCGGCACACGCCTCACGGGCTGAAATATCAATCGCCGAGAGGAGCTTCCGTGTGCACGTTTGTAAACCCGATTCCATGGAGGCATATCATATCCTCGGGACGGGTCAAAGCTTCCTCGTACTGCTTGAAAAGTACGCGAAGCCATCTCACAGGCACTCAGTCCAAATCAAACTGATTCAGCAGCGGTGGGATTGGGGAACGAACAACGGAACGCACGAAGGACGGCGACTTCGGTCTCGTTGACGCCCCGCTTGAAGCCGCTGTGCAGAAGCTGTGGGTGCACTCGCATACAGGCACCACGGTCGGTCTTGCTCCCAGCTTCACGGCTGACATTGTGGCTGTGTCTGCGACGAGGTCTTGCTAAGGTCAGGTGCTGGTCCGGGGTTTCGAGACCACGCTTTCGGACGCACATGCTGCGAAGACACTTTACGCCAAATGCAAGACCATGCGCCATTGTCTTGGATGGGGGCCATGCAACGAGGAGCGGTGGCTTGTATCCAACAGGCGACCAATCTTCAGAATCGCGAAGTGCTGACTCTGCGGCGTTGTCTTCCGCTAGAACTATATATTGTGCAATTGATAAGTATCTTTCCGAGCAGACAGTATTTACATTATCGGTCATAATTCAGTGTAAACACCCCTGATATCGCGGAACAGCGGCTACTGCTCTCGTCATTTAGCTTACAGAATGAGAACGGCGTACGGCTGAAGCCCCTACTACTTGTGCCCTGATGGTTCGTTTATTATAAAATAACAGATGACATTCCACGTGCGAAATCTATGATGTAAATTATGAGGCAGGCCTCTTATTGGAGGTCTCCTAAATAATTTAGAAGACCTGCTGTCCGTTGACGAGCCCTCCTCGCGTCTGCCGCCACGAGGAGGGCTTCTTTCTTTTTATTTAATATCATTTCTTTTTTAATTTCGCCCCCATCTATATGCGACCAACGTGGCCGGGATTTTATGCCGGTGCCTCGAGCTTGGGAAGCCAACATGCCAGCTGCTAAGCTACCATGGTGGATTATGATCGGTTTTGACCATGCGAAAATTCCTCATAGAAGAACTAAACACATACCACACAAGATTGAGGGAGCCCTGTCGCGCATCTTGATTATATTAATATCGCTCAGCCTATGCGGTCGTCAGCACCCCTCACTGAACGTTTTGCAGCTTGTTGAGACGTACGCTTAATAGCTTCATCTTCCCTCTAAAGCTTAGGATGAGCTAAGGTCAGCGGCAGCGCTATATGCGATATGTTTCGCCCATTTGCTAAGGACTGCTGGGTGGATTGGCCGCCATTGTAGGCTACACTTCTTTGGGCACACTAATCGTCGTTCCCTCACAACACTGCTTACACTGATTGCCCCACCTGGAATTATACATGACGTACATTTGTGTTTATATATTTTGTGTTTACATATTCTCTTTGTAATTTTTAATTTTTTTCATAGATCCTACTGAAATTCCTCAACTAACTCGCCGACATTACAAATACAACACCGTTCCTGGATCCATAACCACAAGTTCGCTCGAAACTGCGTTAATACAAATAAGCTCCAGACAAGCATAATTCTGCAAAATCTGGTAAAGAGCGTAAAACGCCAATGTAAAATGACCCTTTTCTATCTAAGCTCCTCTGCTTATATGATATCCGCTGATTTCAGCACACTACACGCTCTGAAAAACACACACTGCGAGCTGATACAGGTGCAGCGTTATTCAACTTTCGTTCTTTGGTTGTCTGTTAAAATTCCCGAAAAAGCCGGCTCTAAGCCTTCAGGCTAAAAGCGTTAAAAGTTTACTCTACCTATGCGACCACAGCTACAACTACCAATGGCCTCGCCGAACGTTTCGACAGGCGTTCAAAGCAAAAACTTCCTCAAGGTTGGATCAATGCTCATTTTAAAGAAATTTCTATGCGCACAGTTCTGCAAGAGAAAATGTAGAAATACTCACCTGTGCGCTGCTCCATAGTGAAACGAGCGAGGCCGGGCAATGAAAGGCTGGTGGAAGCTGGATGCGTAATGGCCACCAGGTGCATCAATCCCAAGACGTCCGCAGTGTTCCTTGAACCGAGCAGAACTCAGAAAGCGAGAGCAGTCGTCTTCGGGTGCTGTTGTGGATTTCTGACCGCGCTGTAAACTGTTGGGTTCCTTGGCTGCGTGCTGAATTCCACGGCGAGCAATTTTCATCTCTTGGTGTGTCACCATGGTACTATGCCGAGACCGTGCTATCACTGGGACACGACACGTCGCTGCAGGTGGTCTGCGTCGGTTGGTGTGCTCCAGTGGGCGCGTCTCTGCAATCTTGCTGCACTTCCGAGGCGATGACCTGCAAGACGAGCGATCGAGCCTCGTCGATGTGGCAAAATGGCGAAAGGCGCGCAGTGCACGAGACGGCGGGCTTGATTCTTCTTCTTTTAAATGAGAAGCATTTCTAGCTCCCAGAAATTGAGCGGCATCAAAGCTATCATCATCATCACTTCTGCTCCCTAGGAGAACGTGTGCACTTCTTCTATAAAAGTGGCCAATATGCGGCGTGCGCACGCGCTCTTGTCTATTGCGACTTGACCTCTGCCCGGTATTGCACTGGAAAAACTGCGGCTAGCTGGCTTACGTGTTCAGACAGAATAAAAAGAAGACAAAGGCAGTGTGCCTCCTACTGCTATTCTACTCAGGTAGTCTACGTGCAGGCACTTATTGGCCCCCTAAACGTGCGGTTATACCATGTTTCCCTAATTGATGTAAGAGACAACCTTAAAATTATCTTTGAAGCATATATACGAACAACGGTAGACATCTGTCGCAAACCTGGCACATACCCACCCTGGGGGATTGGCCAAGATGTCAGAAGTTGAAACAGCTAAGCCTGAGGTACTATGGAATACCAATCAGAATCGAATAATCAGGATGGAATTAACAGTGAATAGTACGAATTTATGAAAAGGACCGACCTGAATCAATTATGCATTTCGAAACAATAGAGCACACATCCCTGTGGCAATATCCTAATGAGGAGGCTCCCAAAGACAGAATGTTAGAGACGGTGAATTGCAACCCAACCCTATGAAAAGAGTCCATTTGTTCGGTGCACACCGTCTTGCAATGTTGTAGCAAAGCTGTATGTCCGAATCCAAGAGACTTCCATGCTAATTCTATTAGACCTTTTCGTTAGACAAAATGTCCGTGTGCTTCTTTATTTGTTAGCATTATTTTTGCAATTCGTACCTATGTAAATAGAATTGGCTTGTTTATGTCCACTACATTATAAAAAATCAAAACTGCTCCATTTTTTTCCCTAACCCCCCGGTTAGCCTACTCCTTCTTCATATTTTTCTCATTTTTCACATTTTTGACCGCTTTTCTGCAACCCTTCTCCTACAGCGCGATTCATGGCCGATCCCCCGTTGTGGGTCCTGCCATATTTCTAGGTCAAGACAAAGCAAAGCAGATAAATATGCATTTGTGCATAGCTTTGCGCCAGCAGAGCATGCGTCCTCTCATGGAGCGAAGCTATGCACAAACACATTGTGCTGTATATCAAAAGGGGATCGAGGGACGGCGTCAAGCCGAGGCCACGCATGGCGCGTGTGCCTCCATCTCTTGTTGAACGCGAACGCCTTTACGCTGAGCTCGCTGCGAAACATTGAGAACCGTTCGCTGGGCCTCGCAGTGCTTTCTGGATGTGCCGGAGACACACCCAGACCAGCCAAGTGCCCATCAGCTTACCTGCTTCAATATCCTTGCGCTACTGATGCAACTTTCACTAATTTACTTTCTACTTGCATGTTGAATGCAAGAATGTTGTTCATAGTTTAGAAAGCTGTTTAATATACAAACATGCAATATCATTAAAGAGCACTAAGGTCAGCCTAATGGCTACGCCAGCATTTCAGACCATTGTATTGCGACGGCATGTTTTTCAGGTCGCGTGCGGTTGCAAGAGAGAGAGAGAGAAATAAGGAAGGGAGGGCAGGGATGTTAACCAGTCGTGAGTCCGGTTTGCTACCCTACACTGGGGGATGGGAAAAGGGGAAGAAATGTAAAGAGAAGGAGAGAGGGGGAATGCCTACAGGGCAGTCCTATATTATATTGCCACCTGGTGTTGGCACGTGGGGATGGACTGAGGGAGGTCGACAAAGAAGAAGTTCGAGCTGTCCCGCGTCTGAGCTGTACAAGCCGACCTTCTGTTTATTAAACCTCACTTTCTCTTCTCACGGCGTGACAATATCATAGGCGCTCGGCTAGGCCAGATGTTTTTAGAAAGCCCAAAAGCGCTTTCATTGCTTTCTGAGCAGTTGCAAATGGTTCAAAGTTACCATTGATAACTTAGATTACAATACTCTGCTGAAATGGAAACGCTGCGGGGTGTAAATGGTGCTCCCTGATAAGAATAAGTAACGAAGCTTACTCCATCATTGGAACATGGTGATGTGCTTATCGCTCGCTTTTGCCGGCCTCGACGTCTCCGTTTACTGGGAAGTGCGCAACGATCTAGCGGACCACAAATCTGCCCATTCGGCGCTTGTGTTCGTTTCCTGTGCGGTAGGAATGGATAAGCAGAGCCAGGAGGAGAATTGTAATCTAAGACACGCTGAAGCTGTACTGTGCCCATGCATAAGTAGAAGCACACACCACGTCTATATTATCATCGCACATGAACCGAATATGAAAAATTAACACTGTCTTCCCAAAGGAAACCCTGATGGGATGCGAAGCAGCAGCGTTGCGCACGGGTGGCGTCACGGGTTGAACGGCGCTAACGCGGGTGCTTCGCATCCCATCAGGGTTCCCTTTGGGAAGATGGTGTTAATTTTTTTGCGCGTGAACCGACGCGTCGGCGGTGTAGCGAGCGGCGGTCGCGGTAGCGGAGCGAGCGGCGGTAGCGGCAGGTGTTGTGGGCGAACGGACGAGGCGGCAGCTGCGGGCGCTGCGGCGAGCGCGCGGCAGGCGAGGGAGAGAGTGACGTCAACGCGCACTGCGAGGGGAGCGTGACGTCAACGCGCAGTTGCGGCGTGACCTACTTGGCACCGCTCAAACACCTGCGGCGAGGGGAGCGCGTTGCGGCGCGTTCGTACGGACGGACGGAGGGACAGCGTTACACAGGCTAGTCAAAGAGCTGCTTCGCATCTAAAACATGATGGGTCAAGAACACGCTGGGTCTACCGCAGGGAACACTAACGGCGAAGGTCACAGGAACCGGTATTTCCAGCAAGTACGAAGAACACACGAACTTGCAATTGATGGCACAGGCCACACACAATTGTAAAAATCCCCTGACAAAGACCAGGTACAATAAAATAAAAATTCATTCCAATTTATTTATTTATTTATTTATTTATTTATTTATTTATTTACATAACGTGCACTGAGGGGCGTGCGCGTGCTAAGGTCGTCTCCTCCTTCGCGCATGTCCACTTGGAATCTACTGACAAACAGTGCCCGTTGAAACGATCCGCATTGCGTATGCACAATGTTGAATAAAGTAAGTGACATGAGCAATGCTTACAGTATTGCGAGGGTCACCAACTGGTACAACGTGCCAAGAAATTCTTTACAAATTTTACAGGAGATTACATGAAGGTTCTTTGGGGAGGCACGTCACCACATAAAGTACATAAAGCCATATCGTGGCAGAAATCAAGAGTTCTGGAGAACACCACCGAAGACGAACAATAACATCTGCTGACACTTCTAAGGAGGAAGGCACCGAACCGACTAAGTAATGTAAATTAGGTATAAAGACTATTATACAGAGCGGGGTGCAAGACGCGAACACTAATAAATATTGTTACAAATGTTGTTTCAACTAACATTCTGGACAAGTGACGCAGAAAAAGTTCGACAATCCCTAATCATATTTTTATGAGATAAGAACGGGAAAGCGTTTCTTTTGGCTAGATGGTTGTTGCGGAGGGGTGCTGCAAACTGGTGCTGCCGAGTTGTGTCATAAAGAATGAGGCAATGTGGAAGGGCAGATTGTGTTTATTTAGATTATTTGATGCCATCTAAGTGTTGTCGACACTTCACATGTCCTCCTGTATTTTGTCGTCCAGGCAGTGTACGCAGATATGCCCGAGCCAGGTCTCGGGCATATCGAAGTAGTACCATCGCCGCGGAGCCGTGGGTGGTGTCATTAGACAGTCACCAGTGTCGTCACCCTCTTATCGTTCCTGTGACGGCGTACTTGGGCCAGTGTACAAGACACTACCATGGCCTTGTGATCCGAGTAGTAGGTGGATACATACATCACATCTCGCACAATGTATGGGTCGGTGGTCAATGCGAGATCGATGGGCGTACATCTCGACGTCGTGATGGCCTCAGTGGGTGTCTTCAATTCGAGATTGAACTCGGCACGCATGGCGGCGAGGCACGATGGGCTAGGTGGCGCGTTCGTGCGCCTAGCCCACGCAGCTGGGTGCGCGCTTTCGCCAACCCCGCGAAGAAACGCGGCGACGCGGTCTCACGCCGCTGTAGGTAGCTGCAGTAGAGAGGAGCGCGAGCCGACTGCCGCTGCCGCGAGCGTTGGCGCCGGCGTCGCTTCCGGTGCGAGAGGCCACGTGCTTTCCGGGCGCGGACGGGAGCTTGGCGCGCCAAGAAACGCAAGAAACGTAAAATAGAAAATAAAATTAAAAAGCACAAGCATAACAGCCCACAATTTCCCTCACACTGTGTACTATCAGTCGCTCTAACTATACTGTTGGCCATATGCTACAAGCCATCATTCCATATCGCTTAACATGCTGGACGAGAAGACATTGGCGTTTCTTACATAAATGCCATCAAAATGAATTTGAATTGAAGTGTTCCCACAGTTCAATGGCTTAGCTTTCTAGATTCAAATGTTTGACTGGCCTAGGAGGCCCTGTAACACAAAATTTGAACCTTATGAAATTTCGTGTTCACGCATCATGTGGAACGCAGTTGTAAATGACTGCAGGAACTCTGCGTGTACGTGGAATGAGTGAGGCTATATAAGTGAGCCTGCAAGTCTGAAACGTAATCATTACTAGCCACTTATTTCAGTGGTAATGCACTTTCGTCTATCCTTCTAGTATTATAATTTCCATAGGGACTGGATTAAAGTTTTCCTAATACCTTTCAAAAAATTCATATCGTGCAACAGTTAAGAGGTTGCTATAAGAAAAAGTTCCCTTGGAAAATACGCAATGCTGCTAAATGAACCACTTGCATGAGTACGACTGCGAATGCGGCACAGCCGGCGTCGTCTTCTTTGTTGCGAAACAAACGGGCGGCGAGCGCTAGCTGCCTCTGGCCTCAAGGTTCCGAGAGCGTGACATTCCCGAAAACTGTGTGAATTTGGGCTGTACAATCTATATTACCGGAAGGGAAAGTTGATCTTTCTTCACGTTTTATTTCGCGAATTTTATTTCGTAGAAATATGTTTGAGGACAGCAGCGGTGAATCGTTGCAAGATTTGCGGCAAGCACTTTGTCACTGCAAAGCATGTTAAAACCTCTACGACAGTGTTTTATGCTGGGGTCCATCACTACCATACACTTGACTTCCATCACTGAAGTAACGCAGAAAAAACATACATGCAAGGCCAATAAAAAAATACGCGAAAAAAGTTCCGTTGATGCGCTGCGAATAGAGCTCACAGGGCCCCGCCCCACGACGAAAGTTGGCCGGTGCTCTACCACTTCGCTGTCGACGCAGGGGTAGATCTGGTCTCCTCCGGCTGCGGGCGCCGGCATCGAGGAGCACTTGCCTCGAACGATGCCCCTGTGCAGGAGAGGCGAAGTGAAGTACTGCATCCTAACTTCGCTTCTCCTGGATGGCGGCACCATTCCAGATGCGTTCCGATGTGCGCCTCGATGCAAGCGCGGAGCCGGACGACCGCATCGTGGAAAGCAGCGAGAGAAAGAATATAAGACGTGTTGGTATAGCTAGCTTTGTGCATGAGCGCCAATAGCGAATTTGTGGAGCACCGGCCACCTATCGTCGTGGATGTCGTTTCCCATACCACTACTGATGGCGAAAAGAAGACTGCGTTGTTAGGCGCCTACGTACCGCAACGACGTTGACGGGACAATGTGGTGCATGTAAACCTGATTGATGCCTATGTCGCGCGGCATTTGCTATAGAGTGTGTCCAGGTATTACGTAATATACTTCAGTTACCACAAGTTGTTGGTTATGGAGACGATGCGTGAATGTGGGTTCATCGTGCACGTCAAGCGGTGCCGGACCAGCGAAACACCGGTAGCAAAGAACAAGTTCTGCTTGATGTACAATAAACTTTCAACTACTTATCTGAACACACATTTCACTTTCGTGTTATACCGATTCGTCTGACAGAGTGATGACCCATATTTTTTATGCAGGTTTTTGTGGCTATTACGTGTGCAAATGAAAGGCTGCCATATCGAGCTACAGTACACAACCAGACTGCATGCATAAACTATATTTCCTATTTAGAGAGTATGGGAACTCGATATGGCGTAGTTTTCCTTTGCGCATGTGTAGACACCCAGGCTTTACTATACTGCCTTTATTATCTCTGACATTTTCGAGCGGTGCATGTACGTTTGGGCATTTTCGAAAACAGGGCGCATATTTGTGATTCGATCTTGATTTATTTTTTTTTTGTTTGCAAGTACACGCTCACTCACACATCGAGCAGTGTCCCACATCTCTGTCTCGTAGTAGTAGTAGTAGTAGTAGTAGTAGTAGTGGTGGTGTTGTGGCTACAGGCGGTGTTAGCCTGGCAGATCTGGCCGGCAATTGCTCCGCCCGAGCGTCTCTGTCCATGTCGCATTGTTCACCACGTGTCACTCAATCCTGTCTCTTGAAGAAACGCTACAAGCAGAGCTGACACCTTCTTGCGAACCGACCGTGTCCCTTCCGGATATATAATTTCTTCAGTGCTCTCATGCGGAAGCCCTCTTTTTTGCATATTGTCCATGAATGCTTTTCTCTCGGTGCAAAAGCGCTTGCAGGACCAGATGTAGTGGTCAATGTCTCCCAGTTCATTGCACTCCGTGCACAATGGCGAAGCAGCGCCCCTAACTTTAAAAGACCATGCGGGAGTGCATGCTGACCCCGTTCTCACTCGGTACAGTAAAGTTGATTCGCTGCGGCTAAGTCCTTTAGTCACACAAGGCTGGTGTGGTGGCTTCCACAAAGAACGGAAATGATCACGAATTGATTGTTTTGCTGATATCTGATTAATAGGAGCTCTTATCGTCGGTTGTCGTGAGAGCGCTGCGTTGGCCAGGGCATCTGCTTTTTCGTTGCCGTTGATACCAACATGCGAAGGTATCCATTGGAAAGTTATCCTAATTCCTCTTTGGGCCGCTTTTTTCAGTGAGACAAATGATTGTCGGCAGAACTTGTTTCGAGGAGTTCCACGAGAGAGCTGTTGAATTGCCGACTTTGAGTCTGAGAGAACGACGGCTTGATTTGTGGGTCCATTCTTCAGTTTGCGTAGTGCAGCAGCAATAGCAGCACTCTCTGCAACCGTTGAAGAGACTACGTTGTCCTGGGCTGAAATCCAAGCGATCAACCCCTCCTTCTGAAACATGCTACCGGGTGCAAGAGTATTTGTATGATAAATACAACGGCTATCTACATGTATACACGGATGGGTCTGTTTGTATGGACACAAACAGCTGCTCTGCGGCATATTGGATTCCATCTGTTTGTTATGCATGGTCTCTCTGTCTCGTTGTCCGGGCGAATATACGAAAAATAGCCGGGATAGCGCCTGTATTCCGCCGCCCCGAAATATCAGTCGTTCATCGTCAATCGTACCTATCAGCCGACATCGGCGTTGCGTTTACGTAATATCACGTGGTAAATTCCTCTTCTTTCGGAAGCAGAAGATAAAGCTTGGCACAGAAGATCATACGGACGATAACGAAAAATAATTTATACCTTTCAAGAATTTTTTACCCTTTAATTCAAGAGACAGTAATCGACAACTGTAAAAATGTATTATTTACTGGAAGATATGTTACCGGTCGTCTGTTACTCCTTCCCGCAGGAGTGAGGTGTGCGGTTTATTGATCTGATCTTGTGGAAAGGGCGCTGCCTGCCCATTCCACGAAGTCATCAATAAATACAATTCGGTAGGCATCCTAATGTTTCGCTACCAACAGTTTGCTCAGCTTGACAGAATGCAGGTGTTACACGGACCAGCGGACCACCGATTTACTCGACCTTGACGTTCGGCGAAGTGATGCGTGCCAGCTGTGTCGCCGTTGGACGAAAGAAGGAAAGCCTGAAGAGCAGGTCAGCCTTTCTCCTAACGACGCACAGCTACCTGCTTTAGAAGGCTAGTGCGCACAGGATTCTACACCCTCTCAGTGAAAATGGCCAAAATATCAGAGCAGGAGTTAGTAAAGGATGTTGTCAAATACCCATTCATAACTTTGGGCATGCGCCTCATAGTGCCCTGGGCCGTTACACTCACTTGGGTTTCGTGTTGTTTCGCTGACGCGGGAGTTTTTAAGAAGCGCTTGATTTCATATTAATTTAATTATTAATTACACACTTGCCTTAGTCATGCAAGTTGGCTAAGGGTAATAGAAGGTACACGCTTTCTTTCAAGACTATTGTTTTTATTTGTAAACAATCGGGCAATCCCTCTACTATACAGCTGCTTTCGTTCGTCTCAAATTTGTCGTAAGAGGAAATCATAAAATTGAAGTGTTGATCAATGTGTAGTATCACTTAAATAGCGGCTTGTAGCGTTTAAAACGTACAGGCACGCTCATAAAACGTTGTGAGTTTTATGCGCCCATAGAGTCCTTGAAATTATTTCTAAGCATATGCACAAGGAATGATCAATCTAATCGCTTCTATTTAGAAAAGAACCGTCAATAAGTACGGATATCATCTTCTTTAACAACATTGTTCTTTATACAGGAGAAAAATTTGCGCAGAATGAACATGTACCTTGCAAAAAAAGAATATCAAAAAGAAGGAACCGAAGAAGGCAGCAGGGAGCTGTTTCGTGCCCTGCATGCGCATCGACAGTTTTATCGTAGCGACCGCCATCGCTCCACCTGCATTCCATAGGCTCAAATGTCCAGCAATGCTTCAAGGATCCGCCCAGTGAAACTTCATTGACACGAACAGCTGCTCAGGTCATCTTGTGCCACGAGTCAGGGGACGGTCTCTGTTTGAAACGATGAGAGGTCATCACAGGAATAGGACTCGCCACGGATTTGAGGAAGCAGTTCGGCGACATGACATGTTCTGACGAAATTCGAGATCGGCGACAGCGTCTGAAGGCGACTACTCACGGCTTCTTCGGTTCCCTGGAATCACGAAGCACGGAAAGTATCTGGGGATCTGTGCTTCCGCTATTTGTTGCCGCCCTAGATATCCTCAGCGTGGGAATTACTGCTGTGAATCCGCTACAATCGAGGAGCTTCCAGGTGAATATTTGCGTAAGTTCTATCACAGAAACCTCTGCGATATGAGTTGAGGCTGTCAAAAATCAGCCTGCATGCAATATTTGCAAACAAAGTGGAGAGTAGGCGATTGGCAACTACGGCGTCGGACGTAGGAATAACCGTGGGAATATGCTATTACAATTTGCCGAAAGAAACCGACTCCGAATAATGAATACGTTTTTCAAGAAACACAAGAATAGGAAGTGAACGTGGAAAAGCCCTAACGGGGAAACAAAGAATGAAATTGACTTTATTATGTGCGAACAACCAGGTATAATTCAAGACACAGAAGTAGTGGGGAAGATAAAATGCAGCGATCACAGATTAGTAAGGGCAAAGATTGTACTTAACCTCAAGAAAACAAGGACTAAGTTATTTACTAGAAAAAAAATGCAATCTAGAGGTAATCAGAGCGAAGGACGAAGAATTTAAAGTAGCCCTAAGCAACAAGTTCGAGGCCTTAGGCGAAAACGGTGACGATTTAGAAGAAATAAACAAAACCATAACGAAAACAATCCTTGAAACAGCGACAGAAGTCGGGGGTAAAACAACAAAGCAACAACAAGTAAATTGTCCCAATCTACCAAGGACTAAATAAAAAAACGCCAACAAATGAAAGTAACTTCGTCAAAAGATAAGATAGAATTCGCAGAACTATCGAAATTGATCAGTAAAGCCAGGCAAAGAGATGTAAGAAACTTTAACCTCAGAGAACTAGAGAAAGCAGTAGAAAAAGGCACCAGCATTAAATCGGTCAAAAAGAAACTGCACTTAGGACAAAACAAAATGCATGCGCTAAAAGATAAACAAGGTAACGTTATCAACAGTTTCAACGAAATAGTAAAGGTAGCAGAAGATTTCTGCTCTGAACTGTACAGCTCTCAGACAGACCATACAACCTTGATAGAAATAGAATCAGAGGAGGACACTGAAATTCCATGTATAACCACTGACGAAGTCAAAAAAGGGGTCAAAGCATGTCCCGCGGTAAAGCAGCTGGTGAAGATGGTATAACAGCCGACTTGATCAAAGACGGAGGAGATATTGTACTTGAAAAACTTGCATCGCTCTTCACGAAATGTATCAAGACAAGTACTATTGTGTACCGCGCAGTTGGAAAAATGCTAATATAATCCTTATCCACAAGAAAGGTGACATAAAGGAGTTAAAGAATTACAGACAGTCTACTCCCAGTAATATACAAGCTATTTACAAAGTAATTTCTACGAGGATAAGAGAAACAGTCGACTTTAACCAACCGAGAGAACAAGCTGGTTTTAGGAAAGGTTACTCGACAATGGACCACAGCCACGCTATCAACCTAGTAATTGAGAAGTACGCGGAATATAACAAACCTCTTTATATGGCGTTTATCGACTGCGAGAAAGCATTTGACTCCATAGAAATACAATCAGTTCTAGAAGCTCTGCGTCGACAAGGTGTACCTGGCGTATACGTGAAAAACATAAACAACATATGCAAAGATTGCACAGCCACACTACTCCTACATGAGAGAAGCAGAGAAATCCCGATCAGGAGAGGTGTGAGACAGGGAGATACAACATCCCCGATGCTATTCACTGCATGTTTAGAGGAAATCTTTAAATGTCTAGACTGGGATGAAAAGGGAATTCGAATAGACGGAGAATATCTAAGCAATCTAAGATTTGCAGACCACATTGTGCTCTTTAGCAATGATGGAGACGAACTACAAAACATGATTGATGACCTAAACAGGGAAAGTGTTAAAATTGGATTAAGAATGAATAGGCAAAAGATCAAAGCTATGCTCAATAGCCTAGCTAAGGAACAGGAATTTAAAATCAACAATGAACCCTTCAATGTGTAAACGAATATGTATACCTGGGACAGTTAATAACAGGAACTCCTACCCATGAAAAAGAAATTCTCCGTAGAATAAGGATGGGCTGGAGCGCATTCGGAAGGCATTACGAAATGATGACTGGAAACTTACCGCTCTCACTAAAGCGAAAAGTGTTCAATCACTGCATTCTCCCAGTACTAACGCACGGTGCAGAAACGTGGAGGATAACGAAAAAACTGGAGATGTAACTAAGGAGCACGCAATGTGCAATGGAAAGAAAAATGATAGGGGTAACGCTAAGAGATAAAAAACGAGCGGAATCGATCAGAGAACAGACAGGAGTAGCCGATATTATTTTATCAATTAAAAGAAAGAAGTGGACCTGGGCAGGACATGTCATGAGGAGGAAAGATAACAGATGGACAGTAAGAGCGACGGAATGGATACCATGAGAGGGAAAACGCAACAGAGGTAGGCAAAAGGTTAGATGGAGCGATGAAATTAAAAAGTTTGCGGGCATGAAGTGGAACCAACTCGCTCAGGATAGGGTGGATTGGAAATCATTGGGAGAGGCCTTCGTCCTGCAGTGGACCTAAACAGGCTGATGATGATGATGATGTAATATTTTGGAAGCTGCTTGTGTTGATCTTAGTGGAAACGTTCGCCGAGGCCGACGACCATGTCCTACTCTCGCAAAACGTAACCGTAGTACAAAAATCATGGACCACGTATGGTAGCATCGTGGTCAAGCGCCGTCGAGACGCTGCCGGATCCTTGCAGCAGCATGTCAGCTAGCAGTAAGTTCGTCAACTCAACAAAAGCCATTTCCTAATGTTTTTGAAATTGGCCTCTTGTTCACGATGTGGCTCGTTGTATTCACTTGGCGCTATGGCTACTTTTGATTTATTTCTGGAGTTCAACATACCAAAACGTCGCTATAATTATGATGGACGCTGTAGCGGAGAACTCAGGAAATTTAGACCACCTTCGGTTCTTTACCGTACACTGACATCGCACAGTACACGGGTTTCAACAGCCGCGGTCGGGATTCAATCCCGCGACCTTCGTGTCGGCAGCCGAGTGCCATAGCCACTAGACCATGCACCGTTGTGGGCCTATGGCTACTATCAGTTGGTCTCCATTTAGTTCGTATCTGTCATGACCCAAAAAGAACAAGGAAGTTTTCTTCCTGCTCACATATGAAATGGGAACCCCCTCCCCTCCCGCACATCTTGGAAAATATTAGATATGAATAAGAGGTACGAATGTCAGTCGCAAATAAATGTTGTAGTATAATTTGTAAGAGTTCATTCGGTCTCTCGCGTGAATTGTTCGCATACGCGTAAATAATTAATCAACAAAGCTGAGGGTATTTGTATCAGCTCTTTGACACAAGCGAGTGGATGAGGGGCGAACATTTCTTTTAGTGCAGTCAATCAGCGCTCGCCAAAGATACTTCCTGTTTGCATAATGAAGCAATACTTGGGACTTCGGAGCAAAGTTGTTGATGTTCAGATTAAGAAGGGTATATACGGCACGAAGATATACTTTCGCGGTTTTTGTATCCCACACGATATCTCCTATATGAATCCAGAGACACGTCCATGCATTGGCAACCTCCTTATTATGGCTCTTATGATACAGCATATTATGGCTCTTATGAAAGGGGAAGCAGTTTAGAAGAGGCTGACATTCCACCAGTACTGACAGAGGAAGTAATGAAAGTTTTGCAAGAGATGCAAGCGGGGAAGGCACCCGGCGAGGATCAGATAACATAAGATCTCTTAAAGGATGGTGGGCAGATTATATTGGAAGAACTGGTAAGCCTGTATACGCAATGCCTAATGTCTGCGAGCATACCGGAATCTTGGATGAATGGGAACATCATCCTGATTCAGAAGAAAGGCGACACCAAGGTCTTGAAAAATTACAGGCCGATTAGCTTACTGTCTGTCGTCTACAATGTACTTACCAAGTTAATTGCTAATAGAATTAGTGCCATCTTAGATTTCAGTCAACTTAACGAACAAGCAGGGTTTCGTAAAGGCTACTCAAAAGTAGACCATATTCACATCATCAATCATATGATAGAGGAATGCATGGAATAAAGCAACCCCTATATATAGCCTTCATAGATTACGAGAAAGCATTTGGCTCGGTCGATACCTCAGCAGTCATGCAGGCATTGCGGAATCAGGGAATAGACGAGCACTACGTAAAACTACTGGAAGACATCTACAACGGCTCCACAGCCACCATAGTCCTCGATAAGGAGAGCAGAAAAATACCTATACGAAAGGGCGTAAGAAAAGGGGACATAATCTTTCCAATGTTATTCACAGCATGTTACAAGAAGTATTTAGAACACTGGATTGGGAACAGGCGGGGTAAGGGTTAATAGTGAATACCTCAGTAACCACAGATTTGCTGATGACATTGCCTTGCTATAAGTAACTCGCAGATGAATTACAAAGCATGATTACTGACCTGAACAGGCAAAGTAGAACAGTGGGGCTGAAAATTAATATGCTGAAAACTAAAGTAATGTTCAATAGCCGTAGGCGAGCACAGCGAGTCCATATAGCTGGCGAGGCATTGGAAGTAGTAAGTGAATATGTCTACTTAGGCCAGGTAGTGACCCCTGATCCGAATCATGAAGCTGAGGTAATTAGGAGGATTAGAATGGGGTGGAGTGCATTCGGCAAGCATTGTCAGATAATGAATGGTAGCATTACCATTGTCTTAGAAGAGAAAAGTGTATAACAGCTGCATGTTGCCGGTACTCACCTACGGGGCAGAAACTTGGAAGCTATCTAAGAGGCTTCAACTTAAATTGAGGACGACGCAGCGCGCTATGGAACGGAAATGGTAGGTGTAACCTTAAGGGACAAGAAGAGAGCGGAGTGGGTTAGGGAACAAACGCGTGTTAGGGACATATTAATAGAAATTAAGAAGAAGAAGTGGGCATGGGTGGGCCATGTAACGCGAAGACAAGACAACCATTGGTCATTAGGGGTAACAGAGTTGATTCCGAGAGAAAGCAAGCGTGGCAGGAGGCGGCAGAAAATTAGGTGGACAGATGAAATCAGGAAGTTTGCGGGGATAAATTGGGCCCAGTTAGCACAGGATAGGGATAATTGGACATCTATGGGAGAGGCCTTTGCCCTGCAGTGGACGTATACAGGCTGATGACGATGATGATACAGCACAAAGGTGCATGGGACAAGATGCTTGTTTGGAATTCGAAATTTCTTCACACCCTCAAAGCTTGCTTCTTTCGAATGCAATGGCTATTATGTAGTGCCTAGGAACGTTTGCCGCCCTTGCAGAAAGTATAACATTTTCACTTCGAAAGAATGCATTGGGGCTGCTGCTGCACACGAAATCTCATTGCACGCCGCATTTTACTGCGTATACTCTTTATACGTAATGAATGCCGACCACTGGGCATTTTTTCCGTCGTTGAATCTGAGCTGTATTCTTGACCTTATTAGGTGGACTTCGAGTAGAACTAAGAGTGACAGCGAGGGGGATATTTGAAAGGAAGGGAAGAAGTAACAAACTCGTATCTCGCTCCAATAGCACAGAACAAAAAAAAAAACGATGAAGCAGACGAGCAGATGTTCTGGGCTATAGAATGAAGTGACAAGGAATTTATGTTCGTGGTGAGAAACGAACGGTGCCCGTGGTGTGGAGAGTGCAAAGTATTGCTATATTATCTCGAGAATGTCTGGTGGCGCGTTTCACGCTATGCGCTTGCCTGCAGTTGAATTATTTGGAGGAAGGATTAATGGATCAAGGGAACGCCACCATCTGCGCTGTATCCAGTCTTCACACTAGTGTGTGGGTGACCGAATATTTTTTTTAATTCTGATATATCTTATTTTTTTACGGAGACCGTTTTGTACTTGCGAAGAAGCAGTTTCATTCTCCGCAAGACGCGCCATCAATTAATGAAAGCTATCGAAAGGTATCTCAGATTATAAACAGACTGCACACCCTGAGTGAGCAGCAACACGTATTCTAAGCTTGCGCGACCCACCACGGTTATATTGGCCTGTACATTAAAGGGGTCCTGCACCACACCCCGGGCTTGGTGAAAAAACACATTATACGGCTAGCCTATGCTATACTGAACATCTCAGCCAAATTCTGTAGTCATCCGCGAAGTTTAGCATTCACTAGCGGAGCACGGTTTCCGCTTCCTCAGGAGCACTCAACTCAAAAAGAGGCTTCTCCTGACGTCCTTGTATATGCTTCGTTTCGTCATAGAGGATCTATCTACAAGGAGCAACGCTACCATTGGGCGATGGCTGACATGAATTAACTACTCATTCGGCTGGCGCCCGCTGCACGCGTACGTGTGCGTGTTGGTGCGGGGCCTCCTGAAAGCGCGCGTGCTCTGCGCTTGCTTTTCTTTGCGTTGTGAGCGCCTATAGGCAAAATAGTTGCTACAAATGTGTAAAAAATATTGTCACGGTGCAAGAATACTAAAGACGACGACGACCTCGAGAGGAACAAAGGTTGCGTAGCAGTGGGGCGCAGGCTGACGGTCCGCCATTGGGGCTGCACCGGCTAATCTCCCTGTTTTAAAATATACTACCATCAGAAGCGTATCCCTGTGCCCGGTGTCGCTAATCTAGGCAGTTGTCCGCGAGGACCTTGCGAACGCAGGCATTCAACCGGTGTGCTCTATTACCCGGCCCCCAGTCACACCTGCTGCTTCAATTCGTCGGCCATCACCGATGTTTCGACGTTACCGAGACCCGGCCCAGTGGAGAACACATGACGACAGGCCCATATGCTTCCATTGTAGCGGCGTGGGTCACATTTCCCGCTACTGCCCTTACCGCCAGTCCACTTTTACGCCATCTCCGTTTTTCTACCGCCGAAATGACAACCGACGTCCGCCGTTTAGTGCCGCTCCGAATGATCCGACGTACTGCGACCGTGGCCAGGCCTATGACGACTCATACCGTGGCCCTCCTGCATCATTCAGACGCTCGAGCCGTTCACCGTCGCCACACGATCGTCGGTCCCGCTCGCCTCTGCCCCGCCGTCCTTCTTCGCCGCATCCTTCCGCACGATTATCCCAGGAAAACTGACAAATGCAGCTCCCGGAGGTGACGCTGCATTGGACCCCGAACCTGCAAATCCTCTGATTACTTTGCCGACCGACCAGAACCTAATTGCCGTGGAAGTTGATGCCGTACCAGTAACTGCCCTGATCGACACCGGTGCACACATTTCAGTCATGAGCGCTGATCTTCGGATGCGGCTGAACAAAGTTCTCACACCTGCCGAGTCCGCCATTGTAAGAGTAGCTGACGGAGGAACACCCGCCGTGCTGGGAATGTGTGCTGCTCGTGTAAGCGTCGAAGATCGTCACACATCCGTTTTGTTCCACGTCCTTGACGACTGACCTCATGACGTGATCCTCGGCCTTGATTTTTTATGGGCTCACTCAGCTGTCATTGACTGCTCAGCTGGTGTAGTCCAGCTTGATTTGCCTGATGCTCCCGAACTTCCCGACACAGCGCAGGTCCATCTCTGTTCCGCTGACTTTGTTCGGCTACCGCCGCAAGCACTGACGTGTATCAGTGTTGTGCCCAATTTCTGTGTGCCGGATGGCGACTATGTGGTCACTCCAGACGTCAGCGCCTTACTATCGCATGGCGTGTCTTTCCCTAACACGGTAGTGACCATATCAGATCACAAAGCTTGTCTGCCGCTACTGAATTTTGCATTCTGCCCTCAGGTACTACCTAAACCAACTGGGACACTTCGAAAGGTACGCTTTCTACTGACACACACAAAAAAGTAAAAAAAAAACTAAAATACGGGAGAGCTATGAAGGACGGTAGACAGTCCCTTTAACTGACCTGAACAAATTGTTTTGCTCTTTAGTGTCCCTTTAAGTGCAAACGGCAGAATGCCGGCACAGTCGAGCAGTCTTCTGCTCTAGCGTATGGCCCCCTAAGTGACCCCTCTGTTCTTTCACGGGGCTGCGTTGCTAGGCTAAAGCATTCATGCATTCAACTGAACTTCATGCATTCAACTAAAGCATTCAACTGAACGATGCAAAAGCGTATGTGGCACAGACGCGACGCAGGGCTGAGAGTCTGTTGAACCTGAATGAACCTGTTAAGTACCGTGCCTAGTTGGAAGTCCGGTCCCGGCCGGTTAGGCACCACGCGTGCCGCGCCGGACGTTGTCGGCGTTATCACGCAGCGTGGCGCCATCTCTCGAAGAAGGCGGCGGAAAACCACCCGCGCCAGGAAAACGGCACAAGTAATTACACTGTATCAGCGCCAAAAGATATCGATCAAGTGAATGATGTCCCGTATCTCCCTAAGGAACGTCGCTATTCGAAATGGCATGCAAAGTATGATTGAACTAGGAGCTACGGCTTTAGTAACATGGTGAACAAACCATGGTGTCTAACCATACCCGAGAATGAACCGCAATTTGGCTGGAACTGAACCCCAACCCGAATCTGACCTAAACCAAAAAAAAAAAAAGATAATACGGGTTATCGGTTCGCAACAGAGCAATAGACCTTTTGCAAGCACCGCAGCGCCACCCGTGGGCGCGCAAGTGCTTCTGGGAAATGTGTGTACATCCAGCCGCCCAGCAGAGCGAAGCCTTTCCAAGCGCGTCTTTCGCTCCGAGTAAAAGTGGGAGCGAGGCTAAACGCATTTTTTGCGTGTTTTCTTTTGTAAGCAGGCGCACAGCTGCACGGGACAATGAAAAAAAGAGGGGAGCAAGGGGGTCATTCGCGGGAGTCGGACTGGACGTACGGGGTGTGCGCTGGCATGTCTCGTCAACGTAGTTTCCCGGAGTCTCTCGGCAGTGTACGTGCGTTTGCTAGTGACCACGTGCTTGTATCTCCACTCCGCGTGTGCGGAGAACACCGAGGTGTGGACATGTATTCCTGTGTACGTGTTTGTGTCGGCATTGCAGTGTGGTCCTACGCAGGCAACTGCAAAATAGCGATGTGTTTGCGACGACGAAGTAGACCAACGGGCAGTGTGTGCTAAACGAACGAACTGTGCGCAGTGTGTGAACGAAGTCTGTTGTGGATATCTCTTTCTAGGTACTGTAATTCACTGTTTTCTAATTAAACAGGTATGGTTTTCCATTTACCGCGTGGTTATTCCGGCTCATTTTGGTACCCCTTCGTGCTTGGTGCGTGTACTTTTAAATGCGGAGCATTTCTTTTCTGTCCCGCTGGGCTCTGTTCCTGCTACTCGCTACTGTCGCTTGATTCCCTTTTCAATAAAACTTCACTTTAGTAAAACCACATTTTGTTGACAGTGGTCCTTGATGTATGCTAGCTCCGCCGACGTGTCATGTCCAGCTGTGCCGGTGAAATAGCGCACATGCGATCGCGTACACTTTCCTTCGATGCTCTGTAATCTTAACTGCTGCACGAAGAAGAGAAGATTTGCGAGCGCCTAGATGTTCACACGGACTGCTGTGTGTGTGAACATGTGTGTGATCTCGTTTTTCTGAAATGTTATGCGTTAACTATCCTGTTGCGTGAACATTTTTATTGCAGTACTGAGACTGAGTGTGTGAATTTCAGTTTTTGTGTTTATTTGTCGAGTTTTGAGATTGTTGACATTACGATCACAGCTGTCATGTAAGTGACAAATGTCATTGCTGCAGCTCACGCGATGCAGTTGATCAGTTATTCTGAAGATGCTGCCCAGAAAATGTTCGAGAGCAAAGCAGCGTATAGCCACGTTGAGCGTGCCCTGTTTTGTGTACGTATACATCGTTTTCGGACGCGCAAATGTAAATGCACGTTTCACGATGCGGATGAACAGGCTACGTCGACAGACTGCATTCACCAAACTCGGATTCGATTCTTATCGCGTCGTAGCTTCGATCCCACAGCTGTCACTGCGTCGGGCGCTTGCTTAAACCGAGCTTGCCTCCGCCGATGTACACACATTTCCCATACTGCACTGCGCGCTTGCAGTGGCTTCTGGGATAGCTTGAAAAAGGTCTATTCAAATTGTCCCGTCGTCGCGATCAGCTTGCAGCGCATCGTCGCTGTGATCGGTTCTGACTTTTTTTTCTGTTCTGCTTTATCCGTTTAGTTATTTAGCTCATTTTAGGCTTACGAATGTTCCTTTCTTTTTATTCGGAATCGCCTGCTGAAGTAACGAACGAAAAAAAGTTGAATTTTCTACGTATATAGCTAATGAAACTATTCCCCCAATAAACTTCTGAAAATATTCTCTGGTTAAAACTGCGAAGTTTTTAAATAACATGAAGAGCTGAATGCATGTTAACGAGCAATTAATGCCAACGGACAACACGAAAAGTGGGCCAGCCTCAACTGCTGTATAACATCGGTATAATTTAAAATATAGCTTTTAAGAAGTTGTATAACCAAGCATGTGTCGTCTTTATGCGGCTTTTCAATTCGCTGTTCCAATTTAGGCCAATCACATTGTTATATCATTATTTTCAACATGTTTACATGTTTGTGTTCATTCAGAATGACACATGATGCTGCATTCTAGCCAGTGTCGACAAGCACTGCTATCCACATCATAAATGCATTTATGCCATACTGCTTGTGGGGACCGGGGCGCCGCGCGTCCCGCGCGACGCCTTGTTTTGCTCGGAATGTCCTTTAATCCCCCTCTCCCAGCTGGACGGAGCGGCGGCCCGTCACTGTCGAAGGCCGCCCGCCCACTTTTCCCACGTGGTCTAGCTTAACCAGACTGTGATTGGGCAGCTGGTAGGTTCTAGCAAGTTTGTGTTTTGGAGATGCTGGGAGAGAACTCGCTGGGACTCGGAACGGTGTGTACGTGCTTTTGCGACCCTCCGGCCGACGGCCTTGTCGGCCGGATCGCGCGCGCCGTCTCGAGCTTCAACGACAACCGGCAGCGGCCTGCGATCGGCACCCATCTCTGTATGTTCTTTTCCTTCTATTTTCATTTTCTGGGGGGGGGGGGGGCGGTCGCAGGTGCAATGGCCGAGGGTTAGGTGGTTCTCCCCATCCATGGTCTTTGTGTGTTATTTTGTGCTCGCGTGTTGTTGATTGTTATAGTACTTTCTTTGTACTTCATTCGACCTTAGATTCGGCCTTGTTTTTGTTTGTACTATTAACCCATTATTAAATTACCATGCTGGGAGAGTAACGCCTAATGTTCTCCTCGTTCGCCGCGTACGCCGGTTCGAGCCGTCCCTCCTCGAGGCGGGCCGCCGGTTGACGCGCGCGGCAGCGCGGCGGTGCATGGCTTGAGCGAGCGAGCGCGCGGACGCGACGGCCCCATTCTCTGCTCGTCGAGTGCTCGGACACCAGGGCACGGTGTTGCTAACGGCGAGGTCACTAGTAGTAAACCCCACATGCTATCATCACCAATTTCAACTTCTTACTTGACTTAATTTTATGCAATACGGAATTATCGGACAGCTAGCTCGAAAATTTGGTGCTTTGTTATACCCTAATAAATTGCCAATGTTTTAGCAGTTTTACGTGTACTTAGAAATAAACATGAACACGAGTAACAAAGCTCAAGGATTTGTACGTGTCAAAGGATCCGCACGGGCTTGCCATGTGGCGCGGCGCTCATTAGATGGCAGTGTTTATGAGCATGTCTGCTCCAACTGTTTCCGCTAAGTTGTACAGGTATTTATTCGAAAACATCGATGTCTAACGGGCCCTTTCACCTGATGACGAGAACTGTTTGCATGCGCTCGATTAGAAAATAAATGGAATTGAATCGAAAATTACAAAATCCTAGTGCTACACGGCCGAATATTCGAAAACGTAAGTGCTCCTTGCTATCTTCCAGCGTTAGGATTGTCTGAAATTCTTTATTCACAAAAACTCTACCACGTCCTCTTTCTTTCTTTCTTTCTTTCTTTCTTTCTTTCTTTCTTTCTTTCTTTCTTTCTTTCTTTCTTTCTTTCTTTCTTTCTTTCTTTCTTTCTTTCTTTCTTTCTTTCTTTCTTTGTATGTGAATTCGGCTCTTGATGAACCTACGAGCGTGACCACTTGAGCGGTGCTGCCTCGTGTGTTTCAACTCAGCATCATATGTGGGTCGATGGCGCTAATGAAAATGTCAAACATAATGTTTACTGCGCTGCACCAGTTCTCGAACCGTTATTACGTTTCGTGTGTCCAATTTACGCTTCTATTGAGTCCGCCGAGAGAGGCTTTATTTCTTCGAGTCGTCCGAAAGCACTGACTCAGAGCAGGAAAAGACAAGGACGATAGCTCGAGACTCGCTGCGCTAAAAGCGGATACAGTACGCGACTGCGCTCTGGTTCGTTGTGCCGCATGTGGAACGCTGCCAGCTCGGTCCCGCCCGGCCGGGCCTACCCTTCTGCACTCGCATGACCGTCCAACTCGTCCGTTCAACGGTGTGTGCACCACTTGGATCGCGCCGATGTAGGCCACAGCGATTGTCTAGCACTAACTGAAAAACTCCTGTGCCATGTCGTACTCCGAGGACTACGGAGCATGGGAAGCGTTGCCACATGAGGTGCGTGTCGCTTAGGTGGAAGTGATAAATTGGGCCTGCATTTATCGCTTGAAAGCCCTTTATCACTCGTAACCTATTCGTTTTCCTGACAGGGCAAATTGAATTGCTTCACTGCAGTGCGTTGATCTCTGCATTGATCACCCGCTTCCCGCTGAATAACCTACACGTGTTCGGGAGCGAATGAATGAATGAATGAATGAATGAATGAATGAATGAATGAATGAATGAATGAACATGGACTTTGACGAATCCAAAACTGTACTTCATAGGGATGTCCATTTCTGAGCGATACGATTGTTTCAGATTATTGGTTGTCAAATCGTCTTTTCGCGCTTTCACGTGCATTGGAATTGAATAATAATTTAACAACAACAACGACAGCGATAAAGAACTACTGCAACAAAATGAACTTTTGTGAGGCTGGATAGAAACCTTGGTTGTCTTCACATCTGCGTGAGCGATATAAGCAATGCGCCCCCGAGTTATGGAAGTGATGTAACCATGCGGCACAAGAATGCCAGCTGCGCTTTCAAGTGAAGCGTGGTCGCGTAGTAAGAATTTAAAGAAGGCAGCAGCACACCTGTACGAAGCACACCTTTACTTTCGTACACATGCTCGGAAAAAGATATCTTTTCCTGCATTGGTCTATGGTTGTTGATAGCAACCTTGACTACACTACTAGGGTTATACGTAAAGGTAAGGATATTCACAAAGCTGTACACAGCACATGAACACTTGAGATATGTCATACGTGGAATTTCGAGTGTAACGCAACATTGCACAATGTCCAGCGCGGAACTTTGGACGAGGACGGGACAGGAAGGGAACACACACACAAGAGCGAATTATGAACAATGCTTTATTCCAAGCCAGATGACAAAAAAGAAAAGAAATTTAGACGTGGCTTCTGCTATCTCAAACATCAATGATCAGCGGAGCTGTGGGCCCCGCCACGGTGGTCTAGTAGTTATGGCACTCGGCTGCTGATCCGAAGGTCGCGGGATCGAATCCCGGCCGCGGCGGCTGCATTTCGATGGAGGCGAAATGTTGAGGCCCGTGTGCTGTGCGATGTCAGTGCACGTTAAAGAACTCCAGGTGGCCGAAATTTCCAGAGACCTCCACTACGGCGTCTCTCATAATCAGAGCTGGTTTTGGGACGTTAAACCTCAGAAATCAGTCAATCATCAGCGGAGCTGTGGAGGCATATCAAAGTAATGCAACGTGAAGCTCACGAGAACCGATTTTTTTAGCAAAGCCACACCTAAGTTTCCTTGCACAATACAAACCCTCTCTCTCCCTATTTTTAAAATATTTTTCTTTCTTTCTCTCTCTCTCGATATCTTCCTCTCTCTTTCTTTCTCGTTCTCTCAGTTTATCTTTCTCTCGCCCATAGCAAGTTGTGTCACAATCGTCGGTACAACGCGATCGCATGGTTCCCATAAATGCATGTTCTGTAAGTGCGGGTGTACACCCTAGTGGTTATGATGCTCGCCATCGGAACGTGGGTACCCGGGTTCGAATACCTCACCTCGCGAGGAATTCCTCCTCGTTTCACACTCTGTTTACTTCTCTCGATGCTGCGGACGTCAACATGACCAACCTAGCGAGGCGTCAACAGCTCCGCTGCAATATATACAAGAGAATGTAGGCACTCAGGCATGCGCATACATGAAGGCATCGAAGAATCATGGTTCCTTTCTAGGTAATGACAATGAAGGTGTGCTGACACAACCTTGGCCTGATTGGTGGCTGATTCAATAATCGGGCCGTGATTTCACCTTGGTGCTTGCTTATAATGGAACACTCGTGCAAGTGAGAACACCCACTCGTGCCGCAATGCGCAGATAACGAACCATGGCCACCCTTCTTCAATGTGTTTTTTGTGCTCGTTGAGCTTAACATTGAGGCATCGCCCTGCTTGCACGAGAGTTCCATTACAAAGAACAGTCATGCTAGTCCATTCATAAACTAGGCCAAGGCTGTGTCAGCACACCTTTATTGTCATTAGCTAGGAAGGAACTACATATCATTCCTTGATGAATTGACGTGTGTGCATGTCTGAGTGCCTACATTCTTTTGTATATATTTGTCCTCAGGCTCCAAATAAGGCACTGTTAATACTTAGCGCTTGTGTGTGTTCCCTTCCTGTCCTGTCCTCGTTCGAGAAAGTTCACTGTGAAATGCCGCACCAACAAAGCCACAAGTATGCCCCTATAGCTAAGTCATGCAACATCCCACACACACCCGACACACAAGGAGTAGTGGTGCTCTCGGTACTCCATAAATAAACGATTCACGTGCCTCTAAACAGCCAACTGAGCAGGTGTACTGCTTTGAGAATTACGACTGCTCTTCTAACGTAGATGAGATGAGTTTATTTAGAACCGAGTAACGCGTGTATCAACGAGCAGCCCTTAAATAAGGTAGCAAGAAAACCAACTTCATTGCGTAACGTTTCAAAATCAGCATTGACAATACCGCGAGGATTCTGTATAACTAAACTATACAAAAAGTCAACTGTCCGTATGAGGCAACCGCACAAGTTGAGCAGAATGTTTTCATACAAAGTGATCAGGAAGTCTGAAGGATACGTATACAGGACAGCTACGGGTTGTACGCAGAGAATCTACAGACGCGGTACGCAGGAAACTCGATTTTGCAGACAGGTGACAAAGGTGACAAATGGTTGTCTGTATAAACGTCGACCTCCTTTTTGTAAGGAACCATTTAGTATTGTACGAATAAATTACTTTCGTAACATATATGCAACTCTTGTTTCTATCACACTCTTGTTTAGATTATAACAAAAAAAAAGCGATGTTGCACACGGAATTATATATATTAAAAATTACAGAATTTGCACAGGGGACTGCACTTGCAAAAAAAAAAAGAAAAAGAAAAATAGCATGAGCGCACGTTCAGTTCGCATGTTTCCCAATATACAACTGGCCAGCTCTTACGACGTTTAGCGATGTTGGACTTGGGCGAATAGTCGACAGTCACCTGCCCGTCGTTGTGTTGTACCGTGTACTGTCGCATTTTTTGGATGCCGCAGTATTACAAACACTGCTGGTAAGAAGTATGCTGAGGGCACTTGGTTTAAAAACGCATGTAGCTATACACCAAGGTATCGCGCAGAAGTGTTACGCCAGGCTCTCAGCTTTGCTGGTGCAAGAATTATCTTGATAACAAACGTGTTTAATTAGTGGTGACCGTAATGAGCATTTCATGTTCGCAACAATGCGCATTTCGTACTAAGGGATATTTCTCAATGATTTTGCTCAGTGTACGCGTTCAGTCATATGATATGGGCCAGAAAATGAGATGCTATTTACGGAAATTCAGAGCAGTAGGCCGGATAATAATAATAATAATAATAATAATAATAATAATAATAATAATAATAATAATAATAATAATAATAATAAGAAGAAGAAGAAGAAGAAGAAGAAGAAGAAGAAGTTATGTTCACTGCAGGGCGAAGGCCCCCCCGCCCCCCCTTCCAAAGATGTCCATTCCGATCTGCCCTGAGCAAGCTGATTCCATTCCATGCCTGCAAATTTCCTAATTTCCTCTCCCATCTTTCTGTCGTCCGCGGCCGCGCTTTCCCTGTCATGCTATCCATTCTATCGCTGTGATTGACCATCAAGTATCTGTCCTCATTATGTGGTCTGCCCAGGTGCATTCTTTCCTGTTAGACGAGCGTAGAAACCAAAATCTATAATAATTTTATTATCTTCCATAAAAAATAAACGTTTATTGGGGAACATAACAGCCACCATGTGCGTTATTATGCCGCTGATAGTTTAATACCACACAATTTATATGGCGCAGTTCAGGATCTCAAAAATCCCGCAACAAAGAGGGGGAAATTCGGGAGTGACGATACAGACGAGTATTGGGGTGACGTTAACATCGCGTGACTAGCGAAGCGGCGACGACCGCAACCCGATGTTCGCCGATGTGCTGTCTCTTCCCTGCTCGCTACCAAGGCCTGCGCAAACACGTCGTCATCGCCTTAAGCACATACTCTTCTCGGTCTCCGATGTGACGCTTTTGTTGATGGTTATTGCATAAGTCCGGAAAAAAGAGCCACACTTCATTTGTAGGCTTTAAAATTCAAATAAATTAACTTAACCCGACTGGTCGCAATCAAAATTCATCACAGCGCCTCTTGCAGCACGCAAAGCTTATGCTGCAGTCAGTTTATGGCCCGATTTCCGTGTCTACTCCCCTTTAAATGTGGGCTATAAGATATCGGCTATACCGCTGTTCTCTGATCCACTATATCGTCTTCCTGTCATCATATTAATATGCGGGTGTAATGCATGAGCTATTGGTAAGAGTAATTTATCCATGCCTGAAGAGCGTAATTTTTATTTACACATCAGCTTTTTTTTTTTTTTGACACTCTCAATGTACCCATGAGAATCTGACTCTTTCCAGGAACGTTACGTTGATAATTTTACTAATACGTATGTCTTCCTGCGTAAGGCACACACTATCTGTTTGTAAGCAAGGCGACCAGACAGATAAGCGAGAAAGTCGCCTCAGCAAAACACGAGCAAGCACCAGAACAAAGCTATAGCGAGCGGCCGAAGAGATGTTACTAATACCCCTGTCACACTGGACGTTTTAATGTCATTCGAACTCAATGACATTCGGTGCAACGAATGTCATTCGACCCGTGGTTGTGCTACACACGAAGAAGTAACGTCATTCGTTTACGATATCAGTGACAATTGTTGCAAAAGAACTGGACATAAAAGCTGCAGAGCGTAAACGCAGAGTGGCTGAAAAGTCATCCTATTTCATTTAAAATAAACGCAGGGCTTTGCTTCACTGAATTACACCAACAGAATAATTTGCAGCTAATATGGCAGCGCTCAAAGGGGGCGCTGACTTGCAGCAGGCGAACCATTCATTTACTGTTTTTATAAGCAAAGCGCGTTAATGAGAAATACTGACGTTAAATTAAGACGTTGTGTATAAGCGCAGCACTCAAGCAAACGGCGTTCGTGATTGCACCCTGTGGTAAAATAGCGAAGCCGGTCAGACGCCGCTGATGTCGAGAGTAAACACATTTTGTTACGGCCTGCCTGGCTGTTTTCTTTTTAAAATGATGAATATCGGCAAACGCGCTAAAGTAATACCATTTTCATGTGACGTTTCACAAATTAGGAATGCTCAGTGCCGCACGTTTAAGTTGTCTCTGGGGTAGAGAGTACACATTCGGTCCCAGTGCGAATGCGAATGAGTTGTTCGAGCTCATTCGATTTCAGAAGTCATTCGATTCGAATGATGTTAAATGTCGCCGTGTAGCAGTGGAATAATGTCATTCGATACGAATGTCATTGCGTTCGAATGACATTAAAACGTCCAGTGTGACAGGGGTATAAGTTTACTTGGCGAATTGCGTTGAATTCTCCGAGCTCGAATGACGACTTGATACACACCAGGTAGTACAGTCATGTCAAGTTAAACGCCAACAAGAAAGTGCATTTTAGAATGTTTCCCGAGAGATGAGCCCTATCTCAGGCAACCGTTATGTGGCTGTTAAAGACGTTTTAGGCCTAAATTAAATTAAGACTGTAAGCCGAAATCGTGCTGACATTGCGCGCAATGAGGAAAACGAAATGAAACGACGCATTTTTTGTTAACCTTAACTTACTCGTATTCCAAATGTGCGAATCTCGGCGGCTGCGGCTGCATTTCGATGGAGGCTAAATGCTGAGGCCCGTGTACTGTGCCATGTCAGTGCACGTTAAGGAACCCCAGGTGGTCGATATTTCCAAAGCCCTCCACTACGGCGTCTCTTGTAATCATATCGTGGTTTTGGGACGTTAAACCACACAAATCAATCAATCAGATCAGATCAATTCCAACTGCGCACTGCTGTACGTGCACATAAGCTGGCATTAATGCAGAGAGAGTAAAAAACGTAGCGCTTTGGGCGACTTGGTGTATATTGTCATGGCTTGTGAGCGTGTAGCGCTGCTCGAAACGAGCGAAAAAAGAAGGAAAGAAGGGGTAATCAAGAAGACACCCTTGTTCGCCTGTCCTCTTGATTACCCCTTCCTCCTTCTTTTTTAAATCGCTTCGAGCAGCGCTATACGCTCACAAGTAACGCCAGAGAGCCACGCAAATAGTGCGCACAGCGTAGCTCGCATCAAATATTCGCAAAAGGACATTGGGCTCCCAGCTCGCCTTCAGCTCAGCCCACTGAAAACAAACCATACTCACTGTTCAGCATTGGTATAGAGTCGTCCTCATTATAGAGTCGTCCTCATTAGCGCTGCAGTAATACCCATGATATCACGTCTAAACACTGCGTGTAGTGCACAGAGGTGGACCGATTCCATAAATTGTTGCAAAACATAGATAAAACAATACACAGCGTACAGAACTAGCGAGAACAGCAATGCGGATTAATTTTTGACTCGTGCATAGCTCAATAAATAAAGGAATGGGAAGAAATGCGTGACCCTCAGTGTAGCTATTGTGTAGTTTGTCAGCGAGTAGAGTGTTTTGATCCCTTACAAAATATTTCATACAACAAGTGAAATTAAAAACGCTAAACTAACGCAGGACTTTTGTTAAGCTCTAAGAAGTGCTTCCTTACCCATATATGACCGCAGACACTTTTACAACCTCGTATTTCATTTTGCAAGACAAAACACAATCCTCCTCCTTTTTTCTCATGCAGACATTGTACAGCATCTTCGCTTACCTCGGACTGGCTGACAGGCTGGCGGCGGGCTTGACGTGCAAGAGGTGGCACAGGTGTGCTGCTGACAGCCGTGTATACGGCGACGTGGTCGTCGTTTTAGAAAAAAACGTGAAGGAGCGCATGATTGCGCTCTCCGATTCTGACTGTGTAATCACACGCTTGGTGGTGAAGAATTGCACGTTGGACCCGGATACCGAATTCTGGAAACGCGTCGGACGCACACTTAAGATGCTTTATTTAAACGACTGCCGTTTCTACTGGAAGGAATTTGTTTCCGTGATCCTCGAATGTCCTAAGCTGGAACACGTGACGATTTCCCGATACGACAAATCAATCTCTCCAAGCGGAGAGTCTGGAATTCCTGATGCTGCACCGCCAGTGTCTTGTTCTAAGGCATCCCGGATCATTTCAGTGGACCTTACGAACAATCCTGACCTTACAGATGGTGCTTTTAATGCAGTCATGAATGTAGTAGGAAACGTGGACACGCTCTCATTAGAGGGCTGTGCGCTCTGTGTAAATGAGGCAATCTATCGTCGCTTTTACCCATACGGACAAGCGCATAGCCCACTGGTGCTGACGTTTCAGGACGTCCTTAGGAGCCTGGAGGGAGCACCGATCAGAGTGCTCAACCTGAGCTACACAATGATCGATAGCATTTGTCTCGCTCAGCTGTCTGCGGCATATTCGAAGACGCTGCGGGAGCTTCACGCTGTTTCGTGCGTACAGCTAAGAACACACGGCGTCAGAGTCCTGTGTGAAAACGTGCCCAAACTCACGTGCCTGAATCTGGCGTCTAATTGGCAACTTAAGGACGATTGTCTGCAAATCATCTGCGAAAGCCTTCAGCATCTCGAAAGGCTGGATATGTCGCATTGTAGAAACATCACTTACGTAGGGTTTACTAGCTTGGCGCACCTTCGGAAGCTTCGATACGCCTCTTTCTCAGACTGTGTTCTCGAAGAACCAGAAACGATGGTGCAGCACTTTTCAGCCAGGCCATGGCCAGCAATCCAGTTGCTCAACATCAGCTCTTGCGGAATAAATGACGCCGTGGCAAAGTGTATCAGTGAGGGAATGCCGACACTCGTGTTCCTCGACGTGTCACAGACGAGTCTACTTACTGATGATGCAGTGCGCGCTATCTGGACCCACCTACGCCTCCTCAGAGTGCTCCGTATGGCAGATTGCTCAAATATCACCGACGAGGCCTTGCACCGTCCAGGCAGCCTGGAAGAATGTGAGCCCACCTCCATGGCTTGCCTCGCTGGTCTCAAAGAGCTCAACCTCGGAGGCTGTCACCTCGTGTCCGACGCAGGAGTGTCGGCTGCAGTGTTCTTTCCTGAACTGACTTCGCTGGACATTGGACGCTGCACGCTTCTGACGCCCGCGTCCCTCAAGCACATTGCCTTGCACTGTCCGAGCTTGTCAAAGTTAGTTCTACGCTTCTGCGTACAGGTAAGAAAACCAATGCACGACTACATTACCTCAACAGAACGCTTACCATTCGGATAAAAAATGCCAGCTTTACCTGAGCAGTGCCATTCTAGTGTCCACGTATAAATCGCACCCTGCCGGTGTGGAAACCACTAACGCTATAGTAGAAGTCTTTAATGCACAGGGTCATCCACTAGAACGACTATTCAACGAAATTTTGGGCTGCGTAAGACGCCTTCATAGTTCCGGATAGACTAGATGATCGGAGCCATGAATCTCTCAGGGGCTCCTTGTGGGATAGACCCCGTAACTGTTGAGTCAAGGTGCAAACAGGCCTTAAAAAAGACGCTTTGTGTGTGTGTGTGTGTGTGTGTGTGTGTGTGTGTGTGTGTGTGTGTGTGTGTGTGTGTGCGTGAGAGAGAGAGAGAAAGAGAGAGAGGATAAAGCCATGTGTACGAGCGAGAGACGGAAACCGAGAGCACCGATTCTTGCTAGTCACAACCTCATAAAGCCAACAGAAGTCATGAAAAGAATAAGGAAACGTAAAGGGACAGTGCATGGCTCGGAATTTTTTTTTTTTTCGTTTGTAGCGAAAATGAAAACATCGTTCCTTATAGCGCTTTCCATTGGGAGAGCAGGAGCGCTTCTAACTGCGCTCAAAGTGCTCTCGCGAGTTGCGGCGCCTTCCAATGGTCGGGCAGGAGCGGGGGCGTTGTGTTTCATTGGTCGAGGAGGAGTACTTTTTCGGCGCCGAGGGCAGCCGAGAGCAGTTCTTGGTGCTCCGCCACCAGCGGCGGAGTAAAGAGAGCGCGGGGGAAGTCACATGACCTTTCTCACGTCACTACTGGTTTTATGCCCTGGGAGGCGGTGACACCAGCGTGCGGCATGTCTGAACTAAGCCCCTCCATGCGTTTTCCGCCGGCAAGGCGGCAGTAGACGCGATAGAGGGGCTTTCGTCTGAACATGTCCGCGAAGCGGGCGCGCGAGCGCGGGATAAGTTTGGTCACATGACGCCTGACATCACGCGCGCCCTCTGCTCTGCTCTCGGAGCAGCGTGATTGTTCCATTCGGGAGACGAGAGCACACGTCCCCGCTGCCCCCATGTGCTGCTCTGGCTGCTCATTCCCCTTGCTTCGCCCAATGGAAAGCGCTATTACATTTACGGAACAGAGCATTCTTGTATCCCATAAAAAAAGGAATAATACCTTTAACTTGTTCCTAAGAGTCGTGAAGAAATGACCGGTGGCGCCATAGTCAGTGGTGAGTGTCTATCTCCAAGTGTAACGGAAATCCAAGAAATAATCCTGCAGGTTGCTAAAGGGCCACTAAACAGGCTCCTACTTTTTTTAAGCCGCCCAAAGAAGCTAACTCAATCATATAGAAGGTTGCGGCGATCACATTCTGCGAATATGACAGCGCTGCGCGCCACACAGATGCCGTATTTAAAAAAAAAAGACAATTCCCGCGCCTCTTTCCTGCGATCGACCAATCGCCCTTGCATCCTAGGTGTCGTCACGTTCTACCGCGAACAACTTTGCGCAGTTGCAGCTCGTTGATTGGTCGAAACCAGGTCTATGTCAGATCCTGCGGCCATCCCACCGGCATGAGCGCCGAAGCAGCGCTGGCCGGAGCAACCGAAACTGCAGCGCAAGCGTCAATGACGTGTCAAAAGTGGGCGGAGTCACGAAGGCGCGCCGCGCCCACCCTCTCCTCTGCAGAGAAGGGTGGGAGGCCGACCGAGAAAACGAAACCGACGCAAGCGGCCACTTAAGCCCGTGTAACTTCTTTATTATTGCACCTATTCGCAAAATTCTTGCGGGAGCATGTTCACATCGCACAGGAGCGCAGTTATATCTTTAAAACAAATTTTAGACCTCGGGGTTGTTTAGGGGCCCTTTAAAAGCAAAAATTTATAACTTGCAATCATATTTCACACTCACCTGGTAACGTTCTGCCACGATGAGAGAGTGAATTTTATTTTTAAAGTAATATTGCAAAAACCCAGTAACCAGCGAACCCGACGTCCCACATACGAAGTCCGAAAAAAAATTATTTCTGCTGACTTTCCAGCTAAACCACTGCAAGCTTGTACACTTGGAATGGTGCGCTTTCTGTCGGGGTAAACAACAGGAAATCGATGACGGAGGGTATACAGTCGCTTAACTGTAGTATCAGATGAAATGTAAAAGTACAATGGACTAAAAAAGAAATGGCGGCGCTCGCGGAAGCCGAACTCGAAGCATAATCGGGCGGCAAGGCGGGAGGCTAGAGCTAAGGGACAACAATTACCCTCCTCACACACCGACAGTTTATGGAGACGCGACAAATGTTCAGACCGACCAAACGGATTCCAAAATATGGTTGTCAGTGCGCCGACTACGGATCTGACAGGTCCTTGGAAGCGGAAGAAGCTGCAATTACATTTGCGCACTCCTCTGCAGAGTATATTTTCTCAAATTCTCAAACAGCAATTAGAAATTACGCGAATCGCAGAATTCACTCCCCGGCTGCTAAAATCCTCACTTCATCGCCCCCACCTAACCGCCTAAACATCCGCCCTTTGGGTTCCTGCACGCAGCGGACACCCAGACAATACACCCTGCTCACACCCAGGCCCGAGCACTCATTAACCGGGCTGAAAGCGGGCGAAACGCCTTCGTCTAGCAGTGCGAGTTATCGACTCGTCGGCTGCCACGATTACACCCTGTTTTACAGAAATTCTCGCCTAGCGTATCCCCGTCCGCCTAAATGTCTTCCCAGGAGTGGCCTGCAGCTGCTGTGGTACTGACTTCAGACTGCCACAGTCACGATCCCTTTAATTTTCTAAATTAGTACGCATGTTTAAACCACCTCTCATATCCACTTGTGTCCTAGCACCAGAGCCGACTTCAGTCGCACCTTTAAATTGCCTCCACAAGCCCAAGCCACCGTGGCAAGGATCACAACATCAGGAGCGACGGGAAGTTTATCTGGGCAATTCGCAATCGGAGGTGCAGCTTCCGACAGTGGGCTGGGCCAGAAGGGTCGCCGAAGCACAAAGGTGCCTGGCCATATAGAGCAGCCCGAGGGCTTCTGCCTTCTTTCACTCCCCTCCCCCCCCCCCCAACCACACATAGTTCTATCGGGAATCAATAAAGTTGGTTACCAACCAACCTCACAACTTCCGCATAACGTGACTGAGCGACGAGGAGGATGTGTTACTTCAATCCAGGCTGCCATCGTAAGGGCAAAAAAATTTCGGGTACCCTTAGATTGTGGGTTTGTTCACATCCCCTGATAGATTGTTCCTATCGCATGGCGCTCGCGTGTCGCCCAGTCTTGGGCAGTAACTAGTTACTAGTAACGCGTTACCGGTAACTAGTTACTTTTTTCAGTAACTTATAACTGTAACTAGTTACTTTTAATTTAGAGGAACTTGTAACTGTAACACTGTTACTTTTTCAACGGTAACTGTAACTGTAAATACCGTTACAGTTACTTCCTTTAAAAAAATATCCAGCACCAACACTTCTTAAAATCAGGGTTCGGCGCTATCGCGATGTTTCTCTTAAATATTTATGACTATGCTTACCTCTGTATCTAGATAAGTTTGCAAAATCTATCTATCTCACTAGTGGAATGCTTTTACGTTGTATCGTTTGTATCGCGATGCTGTGCAGGACACGGACATCTCTTGGGTTTTTTTTTTTTTTTTGTGGATGTACTGACATGTTTCCAAGGCGGAAATTAAGACTTTTTTCTATGAAGGCAAGCGAAGCACCGTCGGTCGGCGACAAAAAGGGCGGGGAAGGGTTCTTCTCCCCGCCCCCATGCAGAGAAAGGTGCACAACGCCGCTGTATGGTCGGCCTAAGTGACGAAAGTCACTGTTTTCAGAGGCCGGTGCAGCAGCCTTAATTTTTTTGCGTGGCCAGCCATTTTTTCATGACCACCCACGCGGAAGCCACCTAGAAACAGACGCCTTTCAATGCCTCGCACACGTTCATTTCTCAAAGCGGCGGTACTTCCAAAAAGCACTTCCCAAAGTGCCGGCAGCAATGGCTCGAAGGGGCCTATCCTTTTTTTCGCGCCTCGGGATGAGCTCCCATTTTATGTACGAGCGTGCAACAGTGCTTCGTGGCACCAGGTTGTCCCAAACTCCCAACGTATTAAATGCGAAGCATTTCTTAGCGAACTTTGGCGACTTTGAGCACATATATCTAGGTATATCTATCTAGCCGCCTACGATTTCGTGCTCTCCTGGCCTTTTCGTTAATGGAATGTATACGAAAAGTGGTACGCAACAACATGACTGTATGGCGAACATAAATGACAGGTCATAACATGAAAATCATGACGTGCATGTCATGAGCGGCATGATTTACGTGCCACGGTCTTGATGCTCTACTGGCCTTTTCGTTAATGGGATGTATGCTAAAATTGTATGGCACAACATGACAGCATGACGAACATAAACGACACATCCTAACACAAAAGTCACGACATGCATGTCATAAGCGGCATGATTTACGCGCCACGGTCTTGGTGCTCTTGCAGCCGTTTCGTTAAGTTGATAAAAACCAAAATCGGTATGGCGAGACAACAATGTATGACGACCATGTGTGACACATTCGAAGAACATGAAAATCGTGACATGCATGTCATGAGCGGCATGATTAACATGCCACGCGTTTCATTAATGGGATGTACACCAAATTTGCTATGGCACGTGAACGACTGCATGACGAACGTAAATGACAGGCCATAGCACTAGATTCATGACATGAGCGGCATGGTTTACATGCCAGTCGTGGTGGTTTTGCGGCCGTTTCGTTAACTTCATATGTACCCATAATATAGCGAGAAAACAAAGCAGGTCCATTTTACGTTCCTAATGCATGCTTTGCATTTCCTTGATTCCCACTGCACGTGGGATCTGCCTTTTTTTTCTGTAAATAGATTCCCGACAATTAATAAAAAAGTTGTTGCAGAAAATGAGACGTACGCAACGATTGCTGGTGTTGGGATTTTGAGTGAGCCCATTCAATTTCTTTTATCTGGCGCTTTGGTACGAGCAAGTTCAACTAACTGCACGCCTTCATATGTTTTCATTGAAAGAACTACATAATTTCGTTTGCGGTGTAATAATCTTGTACAGTAACGGAAAAGTAACGACGTTACTTTTTAGCAGTAACTGTAGCTGTAACAAGTTACTTTTGGAAGCTGAGTAACTGTAACTGTAACATAGTTACTTTTCTGGCTTGGGTAGCTGTAACTGTAACAGTGTTACTTTTTACTGGTAACGTGCCCATGACTGGTGTCGCCTAAGCCAGCTTTCCCATTGGAAACGAGACTGTGACGTCATCGTTGGCGCTCCACAGCGCTGTAGATGGCGCGAGGGTTCCCGCGGTGGCGCTACCAGGCGATGAGGATACAAGGGACCACGAGGAACGATCTTCCCCACGTCATCCCTCTCTTTTGACTTACACGTCGTCGCGCGTGGCTGATTATCGCGCGCACGATGGCCACAGCCTTCGCTGGGACAATCCCGCGGGCCCCTTCGCGTTCCCTGGTGCGCCTCCGTTCGCGATAAATGACATGTCAACGACGTGGGCTTTTGGTTTGTGGCAGGGCCGAACTCTACTCGCTCGGTATCCTGTTGCAGTGAATCGAACGTCATCGATTCAGCGTTGTGCGTTACATTGGCATACTATAGTGATCGTGTAATTTCGGCTAGCGGGCTCGCTCTGTAAAACGTGCGAAGAAATGCCCTTTTTATTGGATAACATTGCGGTGGGCACTGTCATTCGTTCCGTGAGCACAACGAAAAACCAATTAGCTATCGCTTAAAAGAAGTATAAAGTAAAAAATTGGCGGCCTATCTGTGTGCTTCGCTGCAAATGTCGTCGAAGGACGATAGTCTTCTGCCAGCCGTACTACGCCTACGCTGCGTGAGATATGGACGCCATCTGGCAGCGCCGTCGGGAAACATGAGCTTGTGCAGAATCCCTGGGCAAACGCCAGGTGGCAGCACCAAATCGTCGACAGAGGCCTTTTTCGTATATAGCGTCGCATTTTTAGCGCAGCCTAAGAAACACTAGGGTCTTTAGAATTACGTATGTATGTATTTTCTAGTAAAGGAAAACACCACCTAATACTTACGCATTGATGTTGCGCCTCAGATATGCGCAATATTTGCTTTTTGATCGACAATGTTCACAAGTATGAACGCAGCTACCAGTTCAAGATGGCTGGGCGTTAGGCAAGTGCTTAAACTTTGGCCGGGTGGCTGAATCGTGTCACAGACAGACAAACAGAAAGACCGAAATTTCTGCGTTCAAGTATTCCAAGAAAGACTATCGTCTTGAAAAAAACCAAGAACTCTGGTAGCCGAACCCAGAACGCAAGTATACGAAACCATACCATGTAACATAATGTAACGGAGTGTGTCCAAACCCATTTCATCGGTTTGTTAGTTTAGATCTTTTTGCTGAGTCGTTGTCATTTTGGCTGATTCATGCTCATGACCGTGACTTCCACCACCATCCTTTAGGCCCGTATTCAGAAACCTACCTTATACTTATCTCTTGTTTTCCTTATCTTCCCTGTGCCCTTATCATGCTTCATGAACAAATTAGTTCATTATCAACAAAAAAGCCTTATAATAGTATTTCGCACTGATTACCATTTAAGTCCCCTTATGTGCCTATTACTACAGGGGCGATAAGAAGAACAAGCGATAAGGATAAGGTAGGTTTAGGAATACGGGCGTTTGTGTTTACTTCTATAGCATCCCCATTCGAACCCATCTCAATGGTTTTTGAGTGTTGCTTTTTTAAAAAAAAAGCAACACTCAGCGTGACTTTATCGGGCCGCCCGAGCGAGCCCTGTTTCCCCTCCTCAAGAATTCTTGCTCCGTGGTGCAAGCTACCCACATTTTTTCGAGTGATAATATATTTTCGTTGAGTCAATTTTTGCTGATTCATGCTCATGATTGTTACTCCCAACGTAACCCTTTAGCGTTTCCTTTGCTAAGTCATGGTCACTATTGAGTCACTACTGTATTCTGCTATCATTATCATTGCCATCATAAATTCTCGACTTTTCTCTTAAACACTGGTTTTTTCGACCTAATTTTCCACTATCATACTTATTACTAAAATTAATTTGATCACTCTCATGATCATGTGTTGCTATTATTGCGATAGCAATTATATGGATAGTCTTGACGGGTTCTTGCCGTCGCTGTCATGTCCCGTATAAAGTGCAAATTGATAATCCCCCGCGCATCGTACCTTATACCCGCTGATAATAGCCCAAGAGGGGGGGGGGGAGGGGACGAACGCGGCTGAAGCAAAGATCAAACGAACCCGGCCGATCTCCATTGCTCAGAGCGCGCTTCTGATAACATGTCACACCGCTTGGGAGGCCTGCGTCGAAGCCGAGAGGAAACGCTCCGCCCGTCTTTAACGAGCATCAAAAGACGCGATTGGGTGGGGGGGCAACAAGTGTGGACTTCGCGCGGTCGCCATCGCTGGCGCGCGCGCTACCTCTGCAACCATCAGCCGTGCAGCATACTGCGTAGCAGCGACTAGCCTAGGCGCTACTCTGTTCGCGTGCTCTGTTCCAGGCACCTCGCATATAGTCGCAACGACGGCAGTGCCCTCGCCAAACAGCGCTCACGCAAATGCGTCTACGAGTGCCGGAAGGAACGTGCTCGCTTGATGCCGCTGTGCTGGGCCAAGTTTCTCGATGGTGCAAAGTGCACGCGGCTTATCGCGGTCGCGCGGTGTGAAGCGCGGGCCAGAAGACATCAAAACAACATGACTTAGCTCGCAGCTCTGCTGGGTGTTTGCCTCTGCCACTCGAACGTCACATGGTACTTTACGCAACTGCATGCTTACGTAATAAGCCCACGTTTGCTATAATTCAGATTGCCCCTAAAGATGCTACTCTTACTTCGTATATCATACATTGCTATCGCATTCATTGCTTCGCCCTTCTGGCGAAACTGTGGTTTTTGTTCGTATGTAATTGCCTTTCGATTTATATTCAATGTCAGGGGTTTTGTAATGACCTTAGTGAGTTATCAGTTCCTTGTACTTGGCTCCGCCACGGTGGTCTAGTGGCTATGGTACTCGGCTGCTGATCCGAGGGTCGCGGGATCGGATCCCGGTCGCGGCGGCTGCATTTCGATGGAGGTGAACTGTTGAGGCCCGTGTACTGTGCAATGGCGGTGCACGTTAAAGAACCCCAGGTGGTCGAAATTTCCGGAGCCCTCCACTACGGCAACTCTCATAATCAGATCGTGGCTTTAGGACGTTAAATTCCAGTAATCAGTCAGTTCCTTGTACTTATTGTTGAGCGATTTTTTTAAAGATGTTATGCTCCCTTTTTCAAGGTCACCTCAAAATGAGACAGACAAGGTTTTCGACTTAAAACGTATCGGACGAAATATTTCCAACAATATATGAGGTATGAGTCTGCTGCACCAAAACTCAGGAATACGTATGTAAGGGCCGTAAAAAAACGGCAAGACTGGGAAAATGTCCTTTCTTTTTCTCTTTCTCTCTCTCTCTCTGTGTACCTGCGCGTGCGTGTGTTGGCAACACGCTAGTGGGAAAATTTTCATAGTTTCCAAGCACATGCATGTTTACTTACTGCCGTCTGCTGTAGCACAGGTAACGATAACGAGGAAGTGAAGACGCGGTGAACATTATCGGCGCTGTACATACTGCCTCTGTGCTTCAGTGAGTTTCCTGACAGTCTATATATATATATATATATATATATATATATATATATATATATATATATATATATATATATATATATATATATATATATTACAGCAATATTTTTCACCGGTAGCTGTGACTTTTTCTTTAAGTAAAACCAACTTTTGTTTAAGCGGTAAAACAGAGATATTCCTGGACTTCTTGAGGGGATAATAAGCGCCGGTAAGTTGCCGGATCACCAAATCTCTGCATCACTTCATATAATGTTTTACCTAGCTTTATGCAAGTACTGCGATGCGGAGTACACAGTATATATATATACGAGTTCCTTTCACCACTGTTTCCTCTTTTTTTTTAATATTACCAAACTGTCTGAAATTTGGGATATTCACTCGGGACACTCAGCAGCGCAGCACCGCGCAACGGGCGTTTCCCGCGGGAGACGCCCGTCTCCTAGAACCACTGGGATCCAAAGCGAATGAACGTATGCCAGTAGTTAATGAAGCAAGATACCATTAGACGGTTGGTGGAAGCAAAAAAAAAAGACAAGGAAGACATAGAAACAACCGTAGTCGTTACAAGAGCAGGTATACTAAGGACAACATCGACACAGGTGGTTTAAAGGGCCCCTAACAAGGACTGGCCATTTTGGGCAGACAAGCGCTATGCTAACATTGCGCGTTCCTGATCGTGTCTGCCAAGAGTTGCATCGCTATGCGCAGCGGAAGCAGTTCAAATTTCAAACGGAAAGCCGTTTCTGGCCGCTTGCTCTCTTCTCGCGCGCGTCCGTCTCGAACGTGGAGAGGATGACGGCCGCGACTGCAAGTCATCATCATCAGCCTGTCTACGCCCACTGCAGGGCAAAGGCCTCTCCCATGGATCTCCAAGTATCCCTGTCCTGTGCTAACTGGGCCCAATTGATCCCCGCAAACTTCCTGATCTCATCTGCCCACCTAACTTTCTGCCGCCCCCTACTACGCTTGCCTTCTCTAGGAATCCACTCTGTTACCCTTAATGACCAACGGTTGTCTTGTCTTCGCATTACATGGCCCGCCCAGGCCCATTTCTTCTTCTTAATTTCTATTAGTATGTCCTAACACGCGTTTGTTCCCTAACCCACACCGCTCTCTTCTTGTCCCTTAAGGTTACACCTACCATTTTCCGTTCCATAGCTCGCTGCGTCGTCCTCAATTTAAGCTGAACCCTCTTAGTTAGCCTCCAAAGTTTCTGCCCCGTAGGTGAGTACCGGTAAGATGCAGCTGTTATACACTTTCCTCTTCAGAGACAGTGGTAAGCTACCATTCATTATCTGAGAATGCATAGTCCTCCATAAGGAGAGCAGCAAGATACCTATAAGGAAGGGCGTAAGACAAGGTGACACAATCTCTCCAATGTTATTCACAGCATGTTTACAAGAAGTATATATTTAGAACGCTGGATTGGGAACAAGTGGGTGTAAGGGTTAATGGGGAATACCTCAGTAACCTCCGATTTGCTGATGACATTGCCTTGCTAAGTAACTCGGGAGATGAATTACAAAGCATGATTACTGACCTTAACAGACAAAGTATAACAGTGGGCCTGAAAATTAATATGCAGAAAACTAATGTAATGTTCAATAGTCTTGGGCGAGTACAGCGATTTCAGATAGCTGGCGAAGCACTGGAAGTAGTAAGTGAATATGTCTACTTAGGCCAGCTAGTGACCCCTGATCCGAATCATGAGGCTGAGGTAATTAGGAGGATTAGAATGGGGTGGAGCGCATTCGGCAACTGCAAGTAACACCCTCTAGACTATAAGTCTGTTTCTCTAGTTCAGTGCAGAGAGCCCAGGCTACGAGGCCATCGCGCTTCCGAAGCGACACGAAATGCCATTGTTCGGACACGAACACCCCGCTTCATCTTCCTCCTTGCAGGGCCTACAGCTGCCACTGTAGCGCTCGCTAGTGGCGGAATGCAAGCCGTGGAAGGACACGTTTAACATGTCTTCGCCCTCCGGATTGGCCGAAAAGACCTGCAGCTTCCACAGTGCTGCACGGAACTTCTGAAACAGACCATAGAGGGTGTTGCCGCAAGCGCCTACGAGCGCCCGTGCCGCGGCGCCGCTCATAGACGTTACCTGAAGTCGCCGCGCCGCGTAAACTCCAGAAAAAGAGAATTTTAGTTTGTCCGTAGAATTCTTGAGCGTTTGCGGATACCGGTTTACGGGGCGTGTTTACGGCTGAAGTAGAACTGCTAGCGACATCTATCCGCGGTTTGCTTAACAACAATGCATTCGATTTTCTTTTAGTAGTGTGAGCGTTTTCTTCTAAAGAGGTAATGAAAGTACTCAGAGTCAATTATTATCTCACGCCCAATGCTTTACACTAGCAGTCAAGCAAAACGGGCAAGCCACAATAATATTAGCTTTTTGTGTGCCTGGTCAGGCTCCGCATCATCAGGTGTCGCCACCAACGCCGCTGGTCACGCACACTTTCCCGGTAAACCGGTATCCGTAAACGTGAAGAAGTTTACCGACAAACTAAAACTTTCTAATGAAAGTACTGTGAACCAATTATTATCTCACGGCCAATGCTTTATACAATACAGTCGAGCAAAACGGGCAGGCAAGCCACAATAACATTAGGTATTTGTGTGCCTGGTTAAGCTCCGCACCAGCGCTGCTGATCACGTACACTTTCCCGGTAAACCGGTATCCGTAAACATAAAGAAGCTTACGGACAAACTAAAATTCTTTAAAAAATAAAAAAGAATGGACGTCACGTATACGCGTAGTCAGAATGGCGTGACATAATGGTACGTATTTACCACGTGACTCCGCTGTTCCGCTGCTGGAAAAGGTAGGAAAGGAACTTAGCCAACTTAGCTTGAAAAGGCTAGACCGGCCAAGCGGCGAGGGTGTGGAGGTCGCCTATTTTTTTTCCCTCATGCGCGCGACGCTACCAAATATTTTCCCCCGCTAGTACAATTTTGAAAAATTCTTTCGGTAGAACGCTCTCTACTGCACGGAGCAACTTCCGCTGTATAACTAAAATTTGCTGTGACGTCGTGAGGGGCCCCTTAAGGAAAATTGAAGAGAAAATAGACAAAATGGAATACTTCGATTGATGTGTAGCAAAATCTGATTAGCTCAAGAAGACTATAGGTGATTATACGTGGCCGCCTCATTCAAAAGGGATGATGTTAAAAATCGTCAACATCGAAATCTCCACCAGCACAGAATGCAAAAAAAAAAGATAGATAGAGAGAGAGAAAGAGAAGGAATTGTAAACTCCCAGGTGCTTCTGGAAGCCAATTGCAATCTTTTATTGCGCGCAGAAAAGGAAAGTGCTCTTGAAAGCATATATATACTGTAGACAGTTTTATTAGTGAACAGTGAAGGACCAAATTTTCTGCGGAATATTAAAGCAGAAACTTCCATTTTAATCATAAGTGCTTGAATGTATACGGTTCAAGAATAAGTGTCAACGTATAGTACATAAAGTTCAATGCTAGAGGAATCTGTTTCTTTAGTCTCTGTATATAGGCTTTCTTCCGTTTATAGGTGAAGTAGTCATTGCAAGATTGCTTATGGCAAATACGTTTTTGTAATACTTTGTAATCCGTTGCAGATATTGGGCCATGACATCTCTACATTGGTGCTGTAGTTATAGGATTTCTAATTGAACATGACCTCATTATTGCCCATATTAATGCTATTTGTCAGTTTCCTTGAAACCACTTATTAAGTCATAATCTTGTCACAGTTTATCCGAGGCTTATAGAGAACAATTGAAGCCGCACTGCACAGCTTTTGAGACGATGGGAGAATTGATGTATGACGAATCTCATACAAATAACGAGTCTCACTGGACAGTCTCTCGCAGTGGCTATATGCATTCATTAGCAAAGACGAAATTCGATCATTCAATAGACAAAACGTTGCAAATTGAATGTCGGTTAGTAAGTCAGCGGGTTCTTATGTAATGTGGTTATTAAACTTGCGCCCCATGCCCAGGCCACTTGATTTAGATACCAGCGTAACGATTTTATTACCGAGAAAAAGGCAGCGAGGTACCGTCCACGACGCCCATGTATGCGTAAGCATTAACTGATGTCACGATTTTCTTTTTCTCTTTTAGTTGGACGATGGAGCCCTGACGCCGGTCCTGAGATACCTCCATAGACTGAGACACCTCAACATAGCAGGATGTAGAAACGTGACTGATGCGACCATCCGTAATATAGCCCAGTGCCCGTCAGTGAAATATGTGAACATTGAATCTTGCATGGTGACGCCAAATGCAGTACAGCAACTCGTACTAGAGCGACCAGATCTTGAAGTAGAGCATACTGCATGCTCAGTGGAGTGAGCTACCATCACGGCTCTTGCATAATTTGTACTATTTTTTTTCTTTTTGTGGTTGAAATTGAACACATTGTCTCGACACACAGGTACATGCAGGTACTGTTTATGGTGAGTAGTCACGTCACATTTGATGCATTGAGAATCATTTATTTATTTATTTATTTATTTATTTATTTATTTATTTATTTATTTATTTATTTTCAGTACCTACAGCGCCCACGTGGGGCATTAGTGTAGGGGGGAGATAATTACATTGAAGATATACATGTACAAAAAAGTAATACATCTCAGAAAAATGCAGAATGGCGACAAATCATGGTGCACATAAAAGAAATAGAGCTACATAATAAAGGAACGAAGGATGACACGTAATTAACATTGACGTGTGGGGAAATAAAACACCAAAATATGTGTATATACATATAATAAATACGATTCTTTTGTCATGCCAGGGAAATGACCGGTATCTTTCGCGCCTCTCGTCACACACACAGGCACACGAAAAGTGTGGCATTGTAGGAGGAATAAGACGGCACACGAAGTTGTTTTTTGCTGACGTCTGTGGTCATGCCAAACGAAAAAGTCACGAGGCGGTCATTTTGGAACAATGTGTTCAGAAAATGTCGTTATGGCTGCACGAGTTTCGGGGAAAAGAACTATCTGTACGAAGGTGATGTTACTGCTGAAAAGGTACTGAAAGCAGGATCTCCAACGCCATTCCTTCACAACCAGGCTGAAGTGCTTGAGCCAGAAAAGGGAGAAGTGCATCGAGGCAACGGACAAGAAACCCGCGGTTATGATTCCTTATATAAGCGCTCAACGCCTCTCATGTACAAGGTGTTCTTATTTTCGTTTTTTTTTCAGACAGTACAGGTTTTTAAATAAAACATTGTGACAGTGTGACATGTCGTCTTCACAGTCTTAAATCTAAGTCGAGGAAAAAATACGTTGTCGTGGCCAAAGTTACGCTGAAATTACTGAACAAAACATGTTAACTTTTCAAATGAGAAGCATTCCAAGCTCTCATAAATTGTGTGGTGTATCTGGTGCATCACAAAATTATCATCATTAGTTCAGGTCCCCAAGAGTGCGCGTGCACTTCTATACAATGCCCAATGTGCGGCGTTCGTGCCCGTGCTTCTTTCTTTTCTTACACACATGGCCTCAGCCCACTACTACGCAGCAAAACTGCGTCTGCGGGCGGACGTGTTCAAGCAGATGAAAAAGAAGACAAAGACGGTGCGCGCCGATTCGTCCGGTGCACAGCCCCTTGCTGTACAGAAGTTCATTACGGATTCGAATCGATTTGATTGTTCTGTTAATAGATCCTGATTACTTATTCCATTAACCTCTCTACCAATGACTGATTGTCATTTTTCTTTTTATTAAATTATTCCGTATCCCAAAATCACGCTCGTAATATTCAAATTCACATCTAAAAACGAATAAATCTTTCAGGTAGTATAACTGCAAAATAAAGCCAAATCCGCCCGAGTCTTGGCTGATCCTCCAAGTGGGTAGATGCCAAATGTGAAGGATCATCATTATCCTCCTCTCGCAAAGCTGTGCTTTTGTGCTTAGTGTAGTACTAGTGCCTTCTCTATAACTTTCAGTGCCTGCCGGAAGGGGAGGAGAACAATAGGCGGCGGCCGTCGAAGCGAGTGCAGCTGCTCACCACCAGGTGCCGCCACGTAAACATGGGTATCTCGTGTTGTCGGTCGCGGCTCGCGCGCTCGCGCATCACCTGCGCAGATACGGTTGTTAATCTCGTTTCTCGGATTCTGGTTGCCTGGGTGCTCATAACGATCGGTAAAGGCCACAAAAAGGCTTCCTCGACTGGTAAGCTCTCGAACCCGCTCGCGACAGCGTCTCAGTCAACCAGACAAGGACAAGACATGGCAAAACCAGGGGTTGCTATAGCGCCCCACAACGAAACAAGTTTATTCCAGATATCTCGTGCAATCGCAGTGAACCAAACAAGTGCGTTCTTCGGCCTGGGGTGCACCTTACAGTTCCCCAGTAGTAATCGGACCACAAGAAAAAAAAATAACAATAGTAACCTAGTTCACTTACATATGTTGGCCTACAAATCGAACGTTTGGTGACAAAAGAACAGACTATAAACTAGAGAAGAAACAGTATTTGTGACAGTCCTACGTACATTGCCCTAAGGCTAAAAGATTTGGTCACAAATAAATCAAATCAAACACGCGGATCGCCTTACGAACCACAGCCACATTGTTCATCTGCTTCTCTAGCACTGTGCGAAAAAAGAAAAAGATGGAAGAAAAAGGAAAACTGCCACAAAGTAGTGTCCATTTTGTCGAAGAACCCGACTTCAAGTTAAAGAGAAAGCCGACAAAACAGCAAGAAAAGCGGCGGGCGCGGAAGAGGCGCCCAAAGTAAAGCAGCAGCTGGCCAGAGCCTTGAAGGACGGAGAAATATGTACAACGCGTCAGTGAGTCAACTCATCGCGGCGAGTGAGCGCGCGAGTCAGGCGGAGAAAGATGAGAGGAGGCGGAGAGTGCGTATCGACGCTCATCGCGACAGGTGAGGTAGAGAGGCGCCACCCCAGAAGGGAACTTGCGAGGATCATCAAGAATGTTCCCTCAGTATTGAGCGTACTTGGATCACGCGGTCCACATCGAAACTTCGAGAACGACGGCCAAAGGCAATATAAAGCGTCGACCACGGGCAGTCAGCAGCAGTCGTAGTCTTATGTGACTCAGCAAGAAGACGCTGCTCCGCGAGCCAGCCGACGATCCCTGCCTGCAAGCTTCAAGTTGAGAAGGCACCCCGAGTGGCTTTGGTGAATATGACTCTTTTGTGTTTTGTTCTTTGTTGCAGTGCATGAGCTTGTACGTTTGTTGGTTTCGTGTAATCTTGTAATGTTGTTGTGTTGCTGTGTTTGTATTGTGAAGAGCCGTGTTTGTGCACGTTTTGTGTAACTGCCTGATTGATGAAAATATATTCGTTTTGTTTGATCACCCTTGGCATTGACTCGGTCTTTGAACCACTGCTGGCGTTTTGCTAGTGCGCCGAAGGGGACCAAAACCTAATTGTCCAAGCTTTCGTGGGATCATTTCCGGGTGACTAATACGTCAGTCCTTGGGATCTTTTTCGTCGATTGCGTCCCGTGCCTCATAGCTCGGGATCGGTGACAAAAACGCATTTGCAATTTTCCTTTCACTTCTGTAGATCCAACCTCCACTTATACTTGAGAAAGAAACAAATAATCACAGCACAAAGCATGCAAACAGTAAGTGGTTCATTCATGTATTTCAGACAATTTGCCGTTTTTCCTGACCAGGTTCTGCAGCGACGACGTCCTTAGTTCGTGCACGTACTAGGGATCGTACCCAGCTCTCTGGTCCCGTAGCCAAAGCAAGCATGCTCGTGACACGGGATACCACAACTAAAGCGCTACTTGTCTCTCTACAATGACCTGCAGCAGATGGCCGGCATGATAACCAGCAGATTTACTAATCACCGAGTGTCATTTCAAGCATCACTTTTCTCACACTGTGGAGTAGCATGATAATCGTGGGGCGAGGCAGTTACCTCTAACGCTCAAAAAAGCTTTTCCCCCAGCATTGCGTGTTTCCTTCCTCAAACTGACCATAGACAATGTCGCCAGCAGCAACCACAGCTCGCAAGTATGCAATGGACTTTTCCTAAAAATCCCGTGAGCCATCGCGCGTCGGCGCTGTGCATCACGGGAAAAAAGAGCGCCGAGCTCCGTCGTCTGCTCCGGCCGCGCTCGCAGTAGAGTACTTGCAGGCTTGTTGGAGCAGACGAGGCTCGTCGATTCACGCGCTCCATTTGGAAAGCACCACGCGGTTTTCATTCCTTCTTGCATTGTGCCGTTTGTCGTAGGTTATGGAGTAAACATCAAGCATGACAACGTCCTCGGCAGAATGCCATATGGAACACGCATTGCCGTTTTTCGGCGCCTAGGGGGAACGTGCACTCGTATGGATTGAGTAAACTCACGTATTATCTCGTCAACGCTCGTTCCTCGAACATCCGATGAGGCCATTGAGGCCGCTTGGGTTGAAGTGGGCCCCGCTTGTCTTATGTGCAACGGACTGCCGACGCGAAAACCGCCCTTCTTGTCCTTGTCTGTTTAAGCGCTAAGCACACGTGCGGTATACGATTTTGCGTCCAATACGACGACCGGTGCCGTGCGCTCAGGCGTGCGACACACGCCGGTTCCGCACACACGGGACGACGAGCGATCGACAACGCCCGCGTCCAGCACGTCGGTTACACGCTCGTAAGACATCGTGTCCCCGTCAATAAGTATACAAAATAAACAGTTTTGCACAATCTTGCTTTGTTTTGTAACGGTAGTGAATAACATCGTCCATAAAATACTGCCCTCGCGAGCGACAAACACATCACAACAGCTCAATATCAGTGACGACGAGGGGGGCGTTTCCCACCGCTGCCGCATCTCACGTCGGCTCCGCAAGTTTTCGGCGCTCACGCCGGTTCTTTAGGCCGTATCCAGATAATTTTCTAACGAGTGGTAGAGCAAATTGTCAGGATCATTTCGACACCAATATTGTCCCGACACTCTCCTGGGGCGGCCCAGGAGAGCCTTCGGAAGTCTTGACCACGCCGTGCGCCGACCCAGGCCTACTCAAGCCTAGCTCGAGTGCGGCCTCCCGCTGCTTTATCGTCGCCCGTCTCCCGGCTGCCCACCACCATGGAGTACGTTGAAGGACAGGACGTGTCTCTCGAAGAACTATCGGACGGTTCCTGGCAGTCACCAGGCCTTCGCGCTCAAGTGAAACGCCGCGCGGCATTACGCCGCGCCGCCAAAACTACGCCCACCACCATGCCAGCCTCGCCGCCGCCACCTTCGCCGCCATCGAAGCAGACCAGTGCTTCGCCATCTTGGCCCCGCCGTAGCGCGCGGATTCCTCGCCTCCCGGCCGACACCATTCACGTCGTCGGTCGTCCTAAAACTTCTGTCGAGCTTAATAAGCTTCAGCCATGGCACTTATACTCCGCCTTACTGAAAGCAGCGAACTTGCAAGATCTCCCGCCCGCAGCCCGTGACACGGTACGGATCCACCCGGTTAACAATACTTTCACACTGAGCGTCGTCGACTCGGCTCGTGCGCAAGCCTACCTCAGCATCACATCCCTCACGGTGTCCGACACTACCTTCACTATGCACCTTTACGCTCCGCCACCGGACGACGCCCTGCGAGGCATTCTATACCATGCATTTGACGACTTCACGGACGAAGCCATCCTCAAAGATCTCCAGGCTAGCAACCCTACTATTTCTATCGTGGGAGGCCGCCGTATGGGCAAGACTCCTCACATTCTGGTCGCCCTCACCGAACCCAAGGTACCCCGGTGGATTCTCTACCATGGTGTCCACCTTCGTCTTCTTCCTTTCCAGAACAAGGTAGAGGCTTGTTTCAATTGCCGCTCGACCGGTGTGCCCTACGCCACGACAGGATCGGTGCCACCGTTGCGGCGCTACACATCCCCCGCCTCCCGAGGGCTCGCCGCCCACATGCACGTGCACCTTGCTGCATCGTGTGTAACGCGAATCACTCGACGCACAGCTCTAACTGCAAGCATCGCTATGCACAGCGCCCCCAACGCCGGAAGGCGGCATTAGGGGCGCTCCTCGGCGGCGAATCGCTCCGGCGAATCGCTCCTCGTCACAGCAACCCGCAGACGGGAATCGCTACTCGTCACAGCAACCCGCAGACGGGAATCGCTACTCGTCACAGCAACCCGCAGACGCTGCGACGACCCCTAAGAATGCAATGGCACGCGGCACTGCGCCGCCACCAAAGTTGCCCCTTCCTCCCGCCAAGACGACTTCAGTTTTCTCATCCCACGCCGTGACGGCGCCCAAAGCAGCTTCTCAGCCCACCCACTCAGCGTGGTCCTCCCCCGGCGCTCCACCAGCGCTCCCCTCGCCGCAGGTCGCCGCACTGCAGCAGGAAAACGCCTCTCCACTACAACAACTCGCCGCAGAAGGTTCGCTGCTAGAGGCACAGAAGACTGAAATCACGTCCCTCCAAACCCAGCTGAACACGCTTGAACAGAAGCTCGAGGCAGCCCTCGACCGTTTATCTACTCTTCCCTCACCAACCGCGCCTCCGCATCGGACATCGATACTCAACCCGCCGACGGGTGCGTTGGCAAGCGCAAGAGGCACACCACGCCTCTTAAGTCTCTACACTGTGATGTGTGATGTGCGCGGTTTAAAAAAGTGCGCGTGAAAAATGTGAATGAAGGGAAAAAAGAACGAAAACGACCGAAGACGCTAGCGGACCAGAAAACAACCATGAATGAAAGACGACAAAGACGAAGAACAACGAAAGGCGGGGCGTTGCAAAATGAAATAGAATACCAAAACAAAGCAGCCAATCACAAAGATCCGCGGTGCTCCCAGCGGCCAATAGCTGGTGAACACGGGAACACAGCGGTGGCCAATCAAAGAGTAACGAATAAGCAGAAGTGAAAGAAAAGCGAGCGGGATCGGATTCAGAGAGAGCGGTTCCAGGAGGCGAAGCGGGCAGGTCATCCACCGGGCCGGGCGCTGAAGGCGGCAGTCGGGTTCCAGAGCCGAGCCACTAGGCCTTCACCCGTCCGGGACGTCCTGTTCATCCCCTTCCTGCCCTCGGAACTCGTGTCGGCGTTTGTCTTGGAAGCTGCCGTGGTGCACGGATTTCGGCCGGCAACCTGCAGATGCCTATTCCTTCGGGCAGCTCCGGAGCAGTCGGGCTGCGGGCCCGAGCTTCGTGACACGAGGCCAGCCAGGAGGCCTCTACCATCTGAACGAGTCACTTAGCGGCTCATCCCTCGTCACCCGTCGCGACCAGAATCCCGGCGTCATCATCTTGGCTAGCCTGCTGCGCTCCAGTCGTCTGGTATTCACGCAAGCCCAGCGAGATTTGGTGAGACCACGAAGAATCTTCTTTGTCACTCCGCCCCCTCGCCACTGAACGATTCGCGCTCGAACTCCTCGCGCTTGCATGTTGTTCCTAGAACATTTCTTGAATTTTCCGTTGTGTGTAACTCTTTCGATGACTGCTCTTTTTCTTAAACGTTCCATTTATTTAGTTTACATTAAAAGCTTTGTGTTTTGTTATATATTGTGATGAACGGCTTTGTCATCGATTAGACTCTCGGAGGCTTCGCCTGAGAGAGTCGTTCAAACAAATCTGTGAAAGAAAAGAACCTGCTATCATCACAAATTGGCGTCCGCGACAGGACAAAGCCGTTCGATTTCTTAGATACTGTATTCTGGAAATATGACGAGGACTTCAGAATTGCGGGAAGTGTTAGAGAAGCTGGTACGGCGCATGGGTTTTGAGGGCGCGGAGTTAAAGGCATGGTGTGACGAACGAGAGGCAGCTGAATTAGAGGAGGAACGAGTGCAGATGGAGTTCGACAGGGAAATGGAAAAGAAGGAAAGGGACCTAGAAACGAGCGAGAAAGCAAAGGATTTTGAACTTAAAATGAAAATTGTCCAGCTACAGCTTCAACTCGCAGACGTTAAAAAGGCGAATGTGGATAGAGAGAGGCGCGAGCGGACGTTGGGCGGGAGCTTCAGCGTGCCGGTGTTCGACATGTTCTCCAGGAGCATTGTTCAGGAGAATGTTGAACCTCTCTTGAATGGCGATCATGGGCGTCCTTATGGCATTTCGCCAGATGAGCAGCTAAATGTTAGTTCAGAGGATGGTAGGGAGGTAGGCAACCGAGAAAGTAACTATACCTTGTGTGAGCTTGATGAACCGAATAATGAGTTCGGAACTGAGGAACATGGAAGTTCCGTAGAGGATCAGTTTTCTGGTAGAGCCTCTAGGAGGCCTAGCATACTTGAGGAGGCAAGAGAACCTCCAAAACAGGACGGTCAAGGCCGTTCAGAAAACTCGGAGGCCTTGGTCGCCCATTGTTCGGGTGTGCCACGGGCTGCGGTTAGACATGTCACTGGCTCGGTCCAGGACCATTTAAGGGACCTTCTCCTAAATAGAGGGAAGTTAACTTCTCAAACCAGAGATGTGATCTGTTCGAGAATGGTCGGAGAGAATGAGCAAGGACTCATTAGGGCAGGGATAATGGAGTCCGAAGTTGAGCCAGTAGCATGCCATGGTGTAAGCTGGCAGAGTAACCTTACTCGAAATGTCATCAGGGTGCATGAATGCACCACAAGGGTTATTGAAGGAGATCTGAAACTCCTTAGCGTTCTATATATAGGCGAAGAGCCAAGGAGGCGCTGGCCAGAGACTACTGTTCCGACACTCACTAGAGAGAGCCCGGACGATTCAGAGGCAAAGACGCTTGAGTTGCGTCCGAGGAATGAAACGGAAAAAAGGGTGCCTCAATGTTTGTACAAGGCTCTGTCAACAAGAATGTTCATACGCGTTTTGGGGTGGTCCTGAAATCAGATTGTATTTCTGCTGAGACGTCGGGTAGGCTGCCAGGTGCAGTGATCCTCCGAACGCGTCAGACGCGTTGCGCGTGCGGTCAACAGCTTGGGCCTGCAGAGAATTGCACGTGCGGGGCATGTAGCTCGACAGAGCGTCCGAGTCTTTTGTGGTGTAACGGAAGAGATGCGTGTCTGTGGATACACCTACCAGCGTCTACTGTGCTTTTCCGTAAGCACGTGAAAGGCGTCGTGCGCCTCGTGTGGGACGCGATTACGTAAAAGTTCTGCGTCAACCGGAGGCTCTCTTGTTTTTGAATTTTGGACTGGTGATGGACATTTCTTTGTGTATGGTCCTGTCGCTATTTTTGAACTCTGTGTAGACTCACCATAACTTCTCTTAGGTGTGAAAGTGTGCTAAGTGTGTCACTAGTATTGTAGTGTGAAGGTGCACTAAGTGTCCTTGTGTGAACTATCGGTTGTCATGTGTGTGGACGTTTCGTGCGTGACATCATCACAATTGTGATGTCATCACAATTTGTGATGATAGCAGGTTCTTTTCTTTCACAGATTTGTTTGAACGACTCTCTCAGGCGAAGCCTCCGAGAGTCTAATCGATGACAAAGCCGTTCATCACAATATATAACAAAACACAAAGCTTTTAATGTAAACTAAATAAATGGAACGTTTAAGAAAAAGAGCAGTCATCGAAAGAGTTACACACAACGGAAAATTCAAGAAATGTTCTAGGAACAACATGCAAGCGCGAGGAGTTCGAGCGCGAATCGTTCAGTGGCGAGGGGGCGGAGTGACAAAGAAGATTCTTCGTGGTCTCACCAAATCTCGCTGGGCTTGCGTGAATACCAGACGACTGGAGCGCAGCAGGCTAGCCAAGATGATGACGCCGGGATTCTGGTCGCGACGGGTGACGAGGGATGAGCCGCTAAGTGACTCGTTCAGATGGTAGAGGCCTCCTGGCTGGCCTCGTGTCACGAAGCTCGGGCCCGCAGCCCGACTGCTCCGGAGCTGCCCGAAGGAATAGGCATCTGCAGGTTGCCGGCCGAAATCCGTGCACCACGGCAGCTTCCAAGACAAACGCCGACACGAGTTCCGAGGGCAGGAAGGGGATGAACAGGACGTCCCGGACGGGTGAAGGCCTAGTGGCTCGGCTCTGGAACCCGACTGCCGCCTTCAGCGCCCGGCCCGGTGGATGACCTGCCCGCTTCGCCTCCTGGAACCGCTCTCTCTGAATCCGATCCCGCTCGCTTTTCTTTCACTTCTGCTTATTCGTTACTCTTTGATTGGCCACCGCTGTGTTCCCGTGTTCACCAGCTATTGGCCGCTGGGAGCACCGCGGATCTTTGTGATTGGCTGCTTTGTTTTGGTATTCTATTTCATTTTGCAACGCCCCGCCTTTCGTTGTTCTTCGTCTTTGTCGTCTTTCATTCATGGTTGTTTTCTGGTCCGCTAGCGTCTTCGGTCGTTTTCGTTCTTTTTTCCCTTCATTCACATTTTTCACGCGCACTTTTTTAAACCGCGCACATCACACATCACAAAAGCCCCTTTTCGAATAAGTTTTTTTTAACAAAAAGAAAAAAAAATCTGCTGAGATGTGCGCGTTACGTCACGCACGAAACGTCCACACACATGACAACTAGATCACACAAGGACACTTAGTGCACCTTCACACTACATACACCTTTCTGAGGAAATTCAAGCAGCCATCAAAACGGCCAAGTGGATTTTGAGAGGCGTCTAGGTAGCCGCTTCAATTCTGTTCACCAGCTCCTAACGACGCAGCACGAGGCTCTAAACTCCTTGCGCACGGACCTTGCTGCTTTCCCCTCGATCACTTGAGGAGACGGTCGATACCCTGCACACTTTCATGCTCGATAGCGTCCGAGAAAAACCACCCCTTCACACCCGCGCTGCTAACACCGCCCCCGCTGCCCGACCGTCGCAATCGCAAGCCGAGGAGACGTCTTCTGCTAACGCTAATCATGGCTGACCGGTCTACTGTAACTATTTGGCAATGGAACTGCCGTGGCTTTCGCCCCAAGCGCAGCCATCTTCTCTTACACCTCCAACAACTTGACCCTCCGGATACACCTGACGTCCTCGTGCTCCAGGAAACTAACACCGCTGTTTCCCTGTCGGGCTACATTGCCCACAATCAAGTGGCTCATCATCCCGCACCCCATCCCGTCACGCCATCCTCACCCGGCGGACGCTCACTGTCAACCTGGTCGATTTACTCTTCCCTGCGGTCCACCACGTTTTTATCGAAATTCTACCTCAGAAACGGGAAGATCCTTCTCTCTTTATATTTAGCCGCCCTTACTGCCGCGCCGCCGCAGTAAGGGCGGCTAAATCCCCTTTCCTGGTACTCGGCGACTTCAACGTCAAACACCCGGACTGGGGCTACCCCAAGGCCGACGGCCCGGGCACGAGGCTGTGGCAACTTGCTCATGATCTTCGCCTCACACTGCTCACTGACCCCACGCAACCTACGCGCGTCGGCAACAGCGTGCGCCGCGACACCACCCCAGATCTTAGCTACTGCCGTTATGTCCGCGATACACGCTGGTCCAACACACATCAATCCCTGGGCAGCGACCACTATGTCCTCACCATGCAAGTCTGCACGTCCCCGTACAAGCCGCGCCCACACGTTATCCGTCACACGGACTGGGACGCGTTTCGTGCGCGTCGCCAACACTCCGCCACTCCCGACATCGAGGACCTTTCGCAGTGGACTGACCAGCTGCTGGCCGACCTCGACGGTGTCACGGCCTCGATCCCCACAACGGCAAACGATCCGGCGATTGACACCCGCCTCGCTCACCTGCAGGCCGCTCATACAAGCCTCACCAATCGGTGGAATAAGCAACGACACAACCGTCGTCTTCGTCGCCGAATAGCAGCCCTCGACCGGGAAATCGAAACGCACACCACCACCCTTGCCCGCCAGCAGTGGGAACAGCTGTGCTCAGGACTTTCCAATCAGCTGGGCTGCAAGCAATCGTGGAATCTCCTACGCCATCTTCTCGACTCTACGTCCGCGAAGTCGGTCACCCGGCAGCAACTGCAACGCGAAATTCAGGCCTATCCCGGCGACACATCATCGCTGATGGCAGACCTGGCTGCCAAATACCTCCAACTCCTGCCCTCTCATGGTCTCTCCCCCCCTCTCGCGTCCTATTCCGGGTCCCCCAACCCCGAACTAGATGCCGACACCACGGAAGCGGAGGTTTATGCGGCGCTTCACAAGCTCCGCACCACCTCTGCCCCTGGCCCAGACCGAGTCCCCAACAAGCTCCTTCGCAATCTCGACGCCCCTTCGGTCGCCGCACTTCTTTCCTCAATGACTGCTGGAGATCCGGCAATATCCCCCAGTCGTGGAAGCGTGCGCGCATAGCTTTCATTCCAAAACCAGACAAGAAACTCACGATTGAGAATCTCCGGCCTATCTCCCTTATACCTCGTGCGTCGGCGGCCTATCTCCCTTACCTCGTGCGTCGGCAAACAGGTCGTCCTTGCTCGCTTGCAAACGCACGTTGATGCCCACAGCCTCCTTCCCCACACTATGCTCGGTTTCCGCCCGGACCTCTCAACGCAAGACGTTCTCTTGCAGCTTCACCGCGACCTCCTCAGCTCATCCACTTTCTCAGACACGAAGGCTCTCCTCAGCCTCGATCTTCATAAGGCGTTTGACCAGGTCTCTCATTCGGCTATCCTCACTGAACTTGGATCCCTCAACCCCGGCGCTCGAATCTTCAACTACATTCGCTCCTTCCTTACCGGTCGCGCTTCCGAACTCATCATGGGAGATCTTCCGTCTCCACGTACGCTCTCGGCTCTCGCGGTACACCCCAAGGCGCAATCCTGTCACCTTTTCTTTTTAACCTCGCTCTCCGCTCGCTTCCCGGAAAGCTCGACCGCATCCCTGGCCTTAAAGGGCAACTCCGGTGATTTTTTCACCATGTTCTGATATCAATGTTTTCGAATAGTACTGATAGTCCTGTATCAGCCAGGGTGGTTCAATTTGCTCAGAAACGCACCAATAATTTTAAATAACCGACCGAAATGCGTGTTCGAACCGAAACCGAAACGGGTAGACGCTTCTTGCATCGTATGCGATGACGTCACAGCCTTCCCGCCGTCAGAAATATGGAGAAAAATAACAGTGGCGAGGTCATCCGACGATGTATTGAGTTATGCCAGCTTTTCTGAACTTGACAGCGACGATTTGAACGCTGAAGTACCGCCGTTTTGCTTTTGATGTCCCGCAGGCTCGGGTAGGCAGCGTTGAAGGTGATGACGTCAAAAACACAGGGTGGCCCGTAGGGGAATCCGCTAAAAAATTTTAAAATTCGTTTCCAAGAAAACTAAATGACTTGCAACCGCCTGGTTTGCCATATATTATTACAGTGCCGAGGAGAATCCATATTGAAAATTTCGTTAAGATCAATGGACACTGAAAAATCGCCGGAGTTGCCCTTTAGCCACCGACGTTGTCATGGACCATGTGCACGCGGCTGGCCTCACCTGCTCAACGGCCAAATCAGCCCTCCTTCTCGTACGGCCCCCCGACCGGCGCCGCCTCAAGACACCCCATCCCACCATCATGGTTCACGCCAACTCCACCCCTGTTCCCGTTAGTTGATTTCCTTTCCCTATCTCCACTAGCTTCAACACTAGCTGAGGAGGGAAGGTGTTTGAGGTCCGAATCGGCGCCCCTCGATGGCTCGAGTACACGATGGTAGCGCGAAGGAAGAGCCGTTGCCCGGTAAAGAGAAGCTTTATTCCACACTCAGGCGTCTGCCCGGGTCCAAGCCCGAACCTCCGCTCTCCGCTCACATCCAAGGCGTCGTCACTTCAATCCTCGGTTAGACAAAGAGTCCCCCAACAAGCCAATCACACTTGGGGGCTGGCGTCACGAAAACCAATCGCACAAACACTTTTATGACACACACTGCATTGGTCAAACATACGTCACAATCTACAACACCCGAGGGGATAGGTTCACTGCGCAACACACGTCATTTCCCTCTCTCCTACGTTGTCGCCTGTGTCTTAGCCCAGACGACCGCCGGCGCTGGAGGCCCTGCTCGAGCTATCCTGCCCGCGCACCACGTCTCTTTCGAGAAGCCGCCACACAGCGGCGAGAATATTTGCCGGCCCTGTCCACTAACGATATGTCATTTTTCATCTCGCCCTGTCATCATCTTTTAATTTTAACGACCTTGGTCGTTAAAACCCTGCACGCTTCGAGAACCGTAATTGTGACCCGAATGCGACTGCACGCAAAAACATCCTCCGGTCGCATGTGGCGGAGCGGCAGCAAAGGACGCGTACTGATGCCAAGCTGTGACTGAAACCGGGCGCCGTGCGTCGCTTCGGTCTCTCTACGCGGCTCGCTTCCCATTCAACTCTTTATCTCATCCTTTCTTTTGTTGCCAGCGCGGAGGCAGCACTGCCCTCCGACAGCGCCCCCTCTGGGTCGCCTTTCTTCCCTGCGTGGGGTCTTCTGCGCTTCTTTTTCGCGGAGCCGACATGTGTTCCTAGTTTTCGGCAATGGTACACCGCGGTACGGTGAATGGTTCTGCGCTTTGAAGTACTCGCACAGCTGGACCACCAACACCACGCCGACCCTGCGTACCTTGGACTAACTCCGTTGTCTCGCATCTCCGCGTGCTGGGGTTGATCTTGCAATCCAACCGTTGCAACACTCACACCATCGACCAGCTCTCGCTTTCGGTTCAGCAGACTGCGCGCATGCTAGCTCGTGTTCGAGCGCGGCGCGAGGGTATGCGCGAAGGCGATCTGCTCCGCCTAATTGACGCCTTCGTCATTTCCCGCCTCACCTACGGCCTGCCTTACACTCACCTTCTTAAATCCGAACGCGACAAGATCGACGTGCTCATCCGTCGTGCATACAAGACAGCCCTCCGTCTTCCCCCTAACGCGTCAACGGAACGCCTCCTCCGCCTGGGGGTACACAATACCATCGACGAGTTGGTTGAAGCTCACCGTACCGCTCAAGTGCAACGCCTTTGTAGTTCGCGGACTGGTCGCTGGATCCTCTCTTCCATTGGCCATGATACCTCCTCTCATCCGCCGGACCTGGTCTCACTACCGCACGCCCTTCGGGCGGTCTTCTACATCAAGCCACTACCCAAGAACATGCTCGCGGGCCACCATGACGCCCGCCGTCAAGCCCGCGTGGCCATGCTTCGAAACAAGTACGCCAACCACCCAGCCGTCGTTTGCGTGGACGCGGCTCGTTACACCTCGCCCGGCAACCCCTTTGCCGTCGTCGGTGCCTCGCCCTCCTCACCGGTGCCGCGAAGTCAACAGTCATAGCCGGCACCGTGCGCACAACCTACGCCGTCGAGGCGGAGGAGGCGGCCATTGCCTTGGCTGCCATGTCTACCGAAGCTAGTGTAGCACTCAGCGATTCTAAGCCCGCCATCTCGAACTTTGCCCGAGGCCTTGTCTCGCCTATCACCCTGCGGCTCCTTCGCCCGCTCTTGCTGCGGGACGAACCGCGCCACATTGAATTGGTCTGGGTCCCCGCCAACGAGTCGGCCTCGAGGATTCGTCAACCGAGCGGTGGGCTCCTCGGAGTCGGACGCCCTAGTGCCGGAGCCCCTGGTCACCTACCATGACATCGCCCAGCACTATCGCCTTGAACGGTACGCCTACCCACCCCTCACGACAGTCTTCCCAAGAGGTCCCAGATCGCCTGGCGCCGACTGCAGACCCGTACCTTTCCGTGCCCTCTTGTGTACTCCTACATCCACCCGGGCGTCATCGATTCACGCTGCTGTCTATGTGGAGGCGTTGCCTCGCTCAACCACGTCCTCTGGGCTTGCCCGGAGGATCTCCCGCCCACCGCCCTATTGGAAAACCCAGCGCCACTGGGAGCCAGCGTCCAGCGCAATGCCGGATTATGGGCCCAGTGTGACGCTGTATACTGGCACGCTGGCGTGCTACGGGATACTGGGGGGCGCGGGTTACTGGCACGCAAAACCGCTTTAGAGCAAAAAAAAAACGTGGTGCTTCCCTGCCATGCATGCTAAATAATATAAAAATATAAAAAAGCGAGAGAAAAAAAAAGCATTAAAAAACCTTCCGACACCAGGATTCGAACGTGGCACCCTTGCATTGCCAACCGAGCGCGCTACCGCTGCGCCACGCCAGAACCTTTTCTTTTTCTTTATTGCAGTACAAACACAAAGCAGTGCAAACACAAAAATAACACTTAGAACCCGCCAGCGTCTATGAGGCTGGTTGTATATGCTTGTGAACTTTCAGATGTTTTAAGTTATCTATTATACGAAGAAGTTCCTCATCAGCTTCTAGGTACTTTAGCACTTCACCAAGTTTCGTGACGTTTTCAACAAAATGAGCATTGACAGATCGTGTATGAGGATCAGCGTTCCTTACATCCATGCGTGACCTCCATATGCTATAAAGTCCTAAAAGCATAAACAGGTCATAAGGGACACTATTTCCTAGTACAGGCAAGAATCGTATACCGTAGGGATCTATTGGGAGTTCCTTCTTCAGTGTTCTTTGCAGTACATCCCAGTAAAAGACTGCATTCCAACAGTCAATAAAGACATGCTCAATAGTTTCCGGTTTACGACATAAAAGGCAATTCACTCCCAAAGGCACGAACATACCTCGTTGTTGAAGCCATGTTTTAACTGGTAAGGTGCCTGTGTGAAGTTCAAAAAAGAACGTTTTTACCCTGCCAGAAACTAACATTTTCTTGACGCGTTTAAGGACGTTACTTCCTGGTCCCTCCCGATAAATAGATCTATAAATCGGGCGGGGAAGCACTACGTCTATGAGATCTTTTAACAGTCTTTTCCTTGGGACATTGCTTAAGTACTCAATAGAGAATTTGCTTATGAGGAACCTAAAGGAAGATACAACCTCGCATAAGTAACGGGATACCCTATATTGGCCATTTTCTACCGTGGAAACAACAAATTCTGGTATTGCGCCCGGTAACATTACTTGAGTTATTGTGCGGATAAAGGGGTCTTGCTGATCTCTTAGGAATAACCTGCTGGTCACCTGTTTCAAGAACAGGTGACATAAACCCAACCCTCCATCTCGGACCTTACGGAAAAGATTAGTCCGCGACGTTCGTTCAAACTGAGAATTCCACACAAATGTCGCAAAAACTCTGTGGAATCGCTTAATTCCGCTTCTAGTGCAGTACAATACCTGGAGGAGATACCATATCTTCGCTCCCAAGAAAATATTACATATAGTAGACCGGGCAAATATTGACAAATCTCGTCCTGCCCAGCAGAAAGTCCTTCTTTTCATTTCGTCGGCCTTCTGCATCCGAAATTGCGTATTTTCTCTGTACCTGTCTAGAGGCACCCCTAAGTATGTGTTCGGTACTGTGCTCCACCGCAGGTGCTCAAAGACAGCTGGTGGATGTAGCCACGTACCATGCCATAACCCTAAACTTTTGTCCCTATTCAATAAGCTACCAGTTTGGTCACAAAAACTCTGCGTAATTTCCAGAGCCACTGAAACGCTCTCTTTGTCAGCGCATATTATTGCTACATCGTCAGCATCAGCAAGCACTCGCACATCACAGGATAACAGTCTAAAACCTTGTAACACATTACTGCTAATTATTTTCCTACATAGAGGTTCTAAAAACAATGCGAACAGCAATGGTGACATAGGGCACCCCTGCCTTACTGACGCTTTAACATCAATGCGCTGACTAAGTTCCCCATTTACTACCAGATTGGTCGTGCAATTCTGATATGTCATTCGGACTCCATCACATAGAACATAACCCAAGCCTGTATGCTCTAATATAGCAAAGAGGATGTCATAGCAAAGAGGATGTATAGCAAAGAGGATGTCAGATCCAAGCCCAAATATGACCAAACTATGGTCACTGAACGATACATGTTTCGCCAGATAGCTCTCGCAGAGTGGTACTAATTCCGCGTTTACGTACGCTCGGTCGAGCCGAGCATGACTGCTACCCTGAAAGTGAGTGAAGTGCTGACGTTTCCCGCCGACTGCTGCGTAGGCCACATCAGTCATCTGAAGTTTACCAATCACTTCCCTCAAAAACACTGCACTAGCATCATTCACACTTAAGTGTGTAGAACGATCATTAGTTTCACAAACACAATTGAAGTCACCAAGCAGAATCACTGATCTTTCACAGTCCAGAAAATGTAAAATGTCTTCAAAGAATTGCAAACGCTCTTTTCCTTTCGTCGGAGCGTAGATGCACACCGCACGAAAGGCACACCCACCGAACTTGAAGTCGCACAGCACAAACCTACCCTTGCCACAAGAAACGACACTTTCTATTACGATGCCAATTGAGTTCTTGAGTAGCAAACAACATCCCCCGGAGGTTCCAGCCGCGTGGCTGACACATACGTTGTAATACACTCGGAAAGGGGCTACCATGTCGTCGGTATGACTCTCAGTTTCAACCTTTGTTTCTTGGATCGCGAGCACATCTAAGCCCAGATCCTGCGCCAGACGCTTCAGTTGATACTGCTTGCGCCTCGCGCCTAGACCACGGACATTAAGCGTGGCCACGCAAAGAGGCTTGTTGAGCGTCGCCATTGTGAAGCGATGGCACGCCGAGGCCTGGCGTATACCGGCGGGTGCCAACAGCTAGCCTCTTTCACTCGTCAGAGCGGGCATCGCGGGTTAGCGACGCCGCTCGGGTGCGGGGAACGTACTTCCCCTTCTTTCCAGTTACTACCTTCCACACAGGCTGAAGCTCCCGCTGTACGCGTTCTTTAACTCCGTCATCTTCCTCATGGCGTCTCTTAAGAAGTGCCGGGTCCACATCCATTTCCGCCGATGCTCCAAGGCAGGCTTCCTCGAGCTTGTTTGCCTCCTTTCCTTGTTCGGTTAGTTCGAAAGATGCGCCGCCATCGATCTCCGTGCTCTCGCGTTCTCCGGTCAACACCTTCGGACGCGTTTTCTTCGGGCGCGTCCCCGAACGTGGGGCCGGTGAATCCTCCGACTGCGCTGTTTCGGCGCAGCCGTCCGCGACAGTTTCACAGCGTCGTTCTTCCAAATGCTGCGACGCAGGTGGCGTTCCCGCTGTGCAGCCGGTGGTGTCATGGTTTGCCTCGATTTCTTTAACAGATGGCGAAGCAGCCTCTTCTGCTTCTACTTCGTCCATTAAATCGCGGATCTCCTGATGTGACGCTGTAGCACCGATCACCGCGGCATAAGTGCGAACGCAATCTTGCCGCTCGTGACCGAAAGCGCGGCATTTGGTGCAACGCGGTGTTCGACAATCACGGCGGATGTGCCCCTTCATTCGGCAGCGTAGGCATTTGGGTGCCCTGCCTGGCACCACTACCAGAACTGCCCCTCCTTGAAGCTTGCACAGGTCTGGCAATTCGTCCGCAGTGATGCCCTTGCGGAGAATCATACGAACGACACGCGTAGTCGACTCAGCCTGTTCGAATCCTGGCACACTCCACTCCTCCTGCTTGACGTCCTTCACGTCACCGTACTCACTCAACACACTACGGATAGCCTCGTTCGGCACATCGAACGCTACCCAATGTATTTTCACTGTAAGCTCTTGCTTAACAGGGTCGATTACAGCGCAGTACCGCCCTTTCACCTTAAGTCCTCCGCTGCTAATGAGCAGATTTTTCTCTTCCTGGGAACGCAGCTTAAGCATCCAAACGTGGCTCATTTGGTATGGGCCAATGCCACTCACCGCTTTCAAGATGCCGAGTTCTTCCAGCGGTGATCGGAAATCTTCAATCCTGTAGGGTCTTCCCCCGACGTCACAGTGAAGAAAAACACACAGTTTCATGGTTTCGTCCGACGGTAACGTCGGCAGAAGAAGCTTGTAGCCCGCAGGCAGGCTACAACCTCGCACACCACGGCCAGACGCGGCCGCTGAAACGCTATCCACGGAGCAAGCCATGACGCGTCCGCACACCAGACTCGGTGAGACCAGACTCAACCCACACCAAACTGTCCGTAAACAGGTTAGTCAGTGGTGTCACCTGCCGTCAGACGTCGTTTGCAGTGGTACACACAAGACGAACGCGCTTTTTATGCGCAGTTGAACCTCATACGTTTGTCAGGCAAATGAAACAAGCCGCCGATCACGCATGACATTCGAATAATGGCGACAGCAGTCAGTATATTATACAATTCATGTCTAATACTGAAAAAAATATAAGTAGACCGACGGGCAGGGACTATCGGCTGTTACGGCCGAGCTCGATAGCTTTCCTTGCTCTTACGAATTGTCGACATATATGTAGATGCGTTTTTTGTAGACTATAATGCCGCTCGATAATTGAACGTGTACTTCAAGTGGCACTTAGCAGTTCTCTCGCTCAAACGGTGATATTTCAGAACAGCGGCAGTACCAGTGTCTGACATACACAGGTTCATCGAAGCTAACAACTGTCAATCGCTTCGCACGCAAAAAGGAAGCGCAGTGCAGTGGGAAACCTCTCATAATCTTTGTTCAGTAAGCCGTACTGATCGACAAATATGTGTGATTGCATTTAAGTCAGAGAAGAGTGCGGCAGCAACTTTCCGTGACATATATGTGCTTGTTCAAAGTGCGTCGCTTCGATGCTCACCGCTTCATCTTCAAGCTCCCGGAAGAAATAAAAATCATCTGTTCAGGTTAACCGGTGACAAGGCTGTACTCAGCAGTAATTTTGATTCGTCGTAGTAGCGTATTCTTAAGGCTTGGAGTGCCGTTCGCGTGTAGACGGACTCGGCCGGTACGCTATGCCCAAGCTTCACTGGGAGCATACTGGGACAGACCGATCGGGGCTCGGCGGCTTGAAAAAGCTAAAATTATTGTGTATTAGCTCAAGAAGCTTAGTCATATGATTACTGTTTCGCGCATCTAAAGTAATTGAAGGTGCAGCAATCGCCAGAGGTGTATTTGCAGCGTGGTGATACCGATCGGTGTTTTTTTTTTTCCTGCGTGAGTTGGGATCGACGCTTTGAGAGCGTCATTAAATTGCGCGGCGATGTAAAATTTTACTGTTATTTGCACCGAATCCTCCACACAAGTGAACACTACAGCAGAACTATTACCAGAGTGGTTCATAGACGTGGCATTGCGTGTATAAGCTAAGTGCGGGGAAAATGCACAAATGTAAACATTCACAGCTGCTAGCGCTTAGTTCGCGCGGACGCCGTATGCCGCGAATTACTGCACACTGTAGCTCGCAGCGATGAAGTACGGCCAAGCCATAAAAGTTGCCAGACTCTTCACACCTAGTGAAATCAACTAATACAGGCCCCAGTGCAGAGCGTGCGCCTGTGAAACCAGCGCCAGCGTCTCTTGGGCTGCTTCCAGTGTGTTCTGCACTCGTGCCAGCTCGCAATCTCCCAGTATACAGCGCTTTCCAGTGAGCCTCTCACTGGTACCAGTCACATTCCAGCTATGCCAGCTTGTCCCAGTACAACGCCAGCGCACACCAGTGCAAGGCAGCGCTGCCAGCGTCCCAGTGTGTACCGCCCAGTGAAATATCATCGTTCCCAGCGCGTTTCCAGTGCTCCCAGTACAGAAAACGTACTGGAAATGCACTGGGGGCGCTGGTTTTTGCAATAGGGCGACCTCGTCTCGCCACCCTACACCGAGGAGCAATGGGAGGCCCTTCTCTTCAGCACAGACCGAGAAGTCCAGACACGGATCCTGGCACGAGCTGAAGACATAATTGAAAAGCACGGCCTGGCAGCATACGTAGCCTGAACCCCCCTTACCCCCACACCCCTTGATGAATAAAGTTGTCACTCACTCACTCACTCAGTGACGACTCCGAGCGTAGGCCTAGCCGTAGGCCGACACCATGGCCGTCGCAATCAGTCGTGCGCTCGCCACAATGTGCTCATTTTTGCAACACGATTAACATTCCTGCTCATATGTCGTGCATTAACACATGCTCTTGGTTTTCGCGAAGCCTAGATGTGAAGCGGAATGGTAGAAACGATGCGAACCGCTTCGATGAAATGGCCCCCGTTGATGTTTACCGTCGAACCGCGGCCGATTACGATCTCTCGAGTGCTCTGGAAGCGGGGGCTACATTGAAGATTGGCCCACTGTAAGCATAACATTACTCAATTTAGGTTTATTGCATGTCTGAAACAAATCATAATATTTTCTACGCGGTTCCGGCAAAGAATTAACCCCCGATACGACTGCCGGATCCCATCGACGGACGTCGCAATGGACTCAGAATCGGACCGTCGGCTCACAATCGGACCGTACCCACCCCCTCTTCGGATTCTCGATTTTGGGAAAGTAATGGAAGATGTGCGTATGCTTTTTTTGTGTTGTTATCGGATCCACAACACAACACGCCAGTCAGCAAGCCGACAAACCGGGCAGCGTATACGACGGACACGGCGGGGCGAGAGGCTCGCTCCCCGCCTGCGCTCTTTTTTCCCATAGCACCTTGCGCGCGCCCACCAGGATCTTGCACAAGAAAGTCTCAAAAAGGATAGTATAATGTTGTATTTTACTCATATATATATATATATATATATATATATATATATATATATATATATATATATATATATATATATATATATATATATATATATATTTGGGACCCAGTTCAAGCCTATCTTACCCAGAATATTGAATCCTTGTAAAACCGTGCTGTGCGTTTTATTTTATTACTCACGTCATTCAAGCATCACTGCACTAAGAGATCGCGCTGAACTTGAACCCTTATCCCATCGTCGCCAAGTAGCCCGCCTTTCGCTTTTTCATAAACTATACCATCATTCAATTCTTTCTGACGATTTTTTTCAGCCCCCTGCAGTCATTTTTCCTCGCCGCGATCACCAGTACAAAGTCAAACGAGCCATATGTCACACTCATCGTTTCGCTAATTCTTTCATACCACGCACTATCATTGAATGGAACCATTTATCATCGCACGTAGCTACCGAAAAAAAACATAACGAAATTTCAGGATCTTCTACGCACTGAGCGTATTGCCTAAACGTGGTGTCCTACCTCATTCATTTCTTTTCACTTTTTTTAGCGTATCCCTTTTGTAAGCTTCTGTGTACCTCCTTGTACATATTGTGTATTTCATGTACCCTGTTTGCGTAGGCATTCGGTTACTGCCTTCTATGCTTGTACTTTTAGCCTTTATTACCACTTGTGTATGGTTACTTCAGTTTCTAATTTCAAGTAGGTTGTAGTTTGCATTTATTTCTTTGTCGTTGTTGTTGATGATGATGACGTCTTTTTTTCTGACTGAATGTATACCAGCCAATTGTCAATTGTCAATGTACACCAGCCAATTGTTTTTTGCCGTTTCTCTCACTCTGTTATTTTCCCAATTTATTGTTAAATGTCCCCCTATGTAATACCCTCGTCGAGGGCCTTTAGGGGTATTTTGAATAAAAAAAAAAGTCTAATGCACCAGGAGCGGTACCTTTAGTTGATAATTTTTTCTGCGGTATTATGTGCGACCCAGCGACCGACACGTCGGCTGTCATACAGGCGACGGATGCACGTTGATAGTGTTTCGAAACCGAGTAAAGGGGCGCCCACACTACCGGTAAACTCGCCGTAACGGTATACACCGGCCTCCGGATGCCATGTCAGTGCACGTTAAAGAACCCCAGGCGGTCGAAATTTCCGGAAACCGCCACTACGGCGTCTCTCATAATCAGAACTGCTTTTGGGACGTTAAACCCCACCAATCAATCAAAACCTCCGGATGCCTGACATGGCGGCCGAGCGAGCGCTGTTTACACTGCACATCAAATTTCACCGGCGCGGCAGTCACGTGACACTAACTAGCCTCGTACAATCGCTACAGGTGTTCTGTGCAATCGATTCGAAAACTTGAGACGGCACGCGTCTGCTTTTCTACAACTCAGGCATAGTTGCTTCGCCTTCAGCGGCAGCCGAGCAAGTGGACAAATCGACGCACACCGACTGTCTCGTGTTTGCACGTGCCACACGTCGTGTTTGTTGCACGTGCCACACGTCGTGTTTGCACGTGCCGCACGTGCCACACGTGCCGCACGTGCCACGCAGTTTTGCCAATGAGACGGTGTCATCCAGCGCCCAGTGCGCTCTGCAACGCTGTGCGCCGGTATCCGGCGCCCCTTGCAAACTTCCGGTAGCGGTTGTTTTGCTCGTTTTTGCTTGTGTTGACTCGCTTGCTCGCGTCCGTCCTGCGCATGTTCAGAGCCATTTCTCGGTTATATATTGACATGTCGCCTTAGAAGACGACAACGAAGTGCGCGCGCGACTGTAATGGAGCTGTGGCACGAGCGCGAGCCTGGTGTCGAACGTTGGCCAGGAGTGACTCCAACGCTTGAGCTACGCTTCTGAACTTGTTTACGTTTCCTGTACTTTAATAAATCGTCTACAGCCACAAGCGGCTGTACAGACGTAACAGTTGGCGACGAGGAAGACTGGACTCATCGGCACTCCACCGACGTCAAGGAAACGACATGGCGACGCCTGACTTTGGTCGGCTACCCGAATTCAGCGGCAGCTCCGGCTCCTGGAGATCCTGGTATGGGAGGCTAGTTCTTCTTCGAGGCTAACGACATTACGGACGCATCGAAGAAACGTGCTCATCTGCTAACGCTGTGCGGGGAACAGACTTATGACATCGTCTGCGCCCTCATTCAACCCAAGCAGCCCAACCAAGTGAGCTACGAGGACATAGTCCAGATGCTCAAGGCTCACTTCAATCCACAACCGTCTGAGGTCTTCTGCAGGGCACGATTCCAGCGACGTGACCAACGGCACTACGAAACGGTCAGTGATTACGTCACGGCGCTCAAGAAGATATAGCGGCAGATTGCAATTTTGGGACAAGCGCAGACACTGCGCGAATCCGACAATGCTACCTATGGACGTCATGCTGCGTGATCGTTTCGTTTGCGGTCTTCGGAACGAGCAGGTCCAGCAACGGCTGTTCGCAGAAAAGGACTTGACGTTCAAGAAAGCTTTCGACCTCTCACTGCGAGCTGAAAACGCCGTCGAAAACCAGAAGACCGTGAAAACCGAATTTAAAGAGATTCACGAATCCTGCGCAAGTATCTGCAAGACAGACAACCAAGGTCACTCGAGTACCTCTTCACCAAAGAAGAAACAACGCTGTTGGCGTTGTAACGCGCAACATAATCCGGACACTTGCAAGTTCCAGACAGCCTCCTGCAACTACTGCAAGAAACGCGGACACATTGAAAAGGCCTGCCTGAAAAAGCGGAAAGAGGCAAAAACGAGCAATAGCATCGAATATCCCCGACAAGGAACTTCGACAGCTGCCTCAGCACCAGTGACGACTCAGCAGGACTCACCAGACGTAGCCCTTTACGAGCTCAACACTTTAATCGACGCGTCCAGCACGCAGAAGGTCATGACTCGGCTACGCGTACATGGCAAGTTCTTGGATTTCGAAGTCGACTCGGGTGCAGCCTGCACACTCATCAGTGAGGTCACGTTCAAAGCTACGTGGACAGATGAACCACCACGGCTTCAGACTAACAACATTCTCCTACGCACATGGTCAGGACAGTCTCTTCGAGTTCTCGGATGTGCAACGGTGATTGTTACGCACAGAAACAAGACCATTACATTACCACTTGTTGTCATCAAGGGAGCAGGTTGTAACCTCCTTGGACGAAACTGGTTTCCTCATTGGGTATACAGATCACGGGCATCAATGATGTATCCGACGACGCACTTGTTTCGAAGCTTCTCGACAAGTACCAATCTGTATTCGACGAGGACAACTCAGGACACATCGTTCCTGCGGTACAACTAGACCTCGTGGAAGGAGCGAAACCAAAGTTCCTAAAAGCACGGCCGGTTCCTTTCGCGCTGCGGTCAGCTGTAGAGGCTGAATTGGATCGACTGCAAAGTCAAGGCATAATCGAGCCAGCGCAGCATTCGGATTGGGCAACGCCTCTCGTACTGGTTCGGAAGAAAAATGGCTCGTTGCGAATATGCGGCGACTACCGTTGCACAGTGAACCAGGTATCAAAGAAGGCAGACTACCCACTTCCCACAACTGATGAAGTGCTCAGCCACTTGAGGGGAGGCAAGGTCTTCAGCACCCTGGATTTGGCACAAGCGTACCAGCAACTTCACGTGACGCCAGAGACAGCAGAGGTATTGACCCTGAACACGCTGAAAGGACTATACAAGGTCAAGAGATTGCCTTTCGGAATTTCTGCAGCTCCAGCCATTTTTCAACGCTTTATGGAGACTATGCTGTCTGGCATCACAGGCGTGTGCGCATACCTAGATGACGTGATCATCAGTGGGAAAGACGCCACGGAACACGCCGAGAGACTGGAAGAAGTGCTGAAGAGGCTACGGAAGTAGAACCTTGGCCTCGGCAAAAACAAGTGCTGCTTTGCGGTGCGACAAGTTTCTTTTCTGGGACACCGAATCGACGAGAAAGGCGTCCACACTAACGAAGAGAAAGTTCGAGCCATAACGGACGCTCCAGCACCAAACTGCAAACAAGCACTTCAATCCTTTCTCGGGATGCTGGCTTTCTACGACAGATTCTTGAAGAACAGGGCAACAGTTGCCAGCTGTCTCTACCAGCTCCTTCAGAAGGACGCCACGTGGAGATGGGAGACAAAGCATCAAGAAGCATTTGACAAGCTTGAAGGGGTACTGACACGAATTTTTGATATTCTCGTATTGTTGCTGTAAATGAAAGCACTGGCGTGGAAAACCCCAATAACAGTGTCATGGTGGCCCGCAACACAATGAATATATTTTTAATACGGCTCCCTTAAAAGCTGACTTTCGGTTTCGATTTCGAGGGGGCGGTTTCCTAGTGACGTATCAACATAGTCGGACGACGTCTGAGCCACGTAGGGACAGAAATTCTTCATAGCGTCGCTGCAACTCTGTCGTATTTGGTCAATTACACCTGAGGCACGCAAACAACGGCAATTTCACGGTCGTCCAGTGACTCTGACCGCGATTTCGGCGATTTTTAAGAGCCCGTGTTCATACGTCATCGTAGTGTCCATTGCAATGGGGCTGGCTTGCTGTGCTGGGCGACGCGAACTTTAAAACCAAATTAAAATAGTTTGTACGTGTTTCCTGGCTTCCGTGTGCAGAGGGCGTTAACAATACATGGCTAGGAAACGAAAAATGTATATTTTGCGCCGCCGCAAAATCGTGTCAGTACTCCTTTAAGGCATTGCTGCTCAGTCAGACCGTACTGGCACACTACGACGAACAGAAGGAGCTTCTTGTCTCTTGTGACGCTTCACCATATGGCATAGGAGCTGTTCTGTCTCAACGTGATGACCAGAATAGAGAGGCGCCAATCGCTTTTGCATCTCGGACGCTAGGGCCGGCAGAACGCAATTATGCTCAGTTGGACAGAGAAGGCCTTGCTGTGGTGTTTGCAGCCCACAAGTTCCACAAGTATATTGCGGGAAGAAAGGTGACTTTCGTCAGACCACCAACCACTGCTCGGCATACTGGGTCCACAGAAGCCAACGGCTCAAGTCCTTTCTCCACGGATGACCAGATGGTGCATCAAGTTATCGGCGTATGACTACAGCATAATCTACAGGCATGGCAAGAACCATCAAAACGCGGATGCGTTGAGCCGATTCCCTTACCAGAACGTCTCGATGAACCCTGGCCTCCAGGCGACGTACTATTGTTCGAAGCTTTATCGAGACCTCCGTTGACTGCTACCGAGACAGCACGCCTGACACAACAAGACAGCATCCTGCAGAGGTTGTACAAGGCAGTGCAGGATGGCACAGTGGAGAAACTCACTGGAGATGAGTTTGCTCCTTACCGACGACGAGCGACCGCACTAGCATTTCATCGCGAGTGCATCACACTTGGATCCCGAGTGATCATACCGAGCTCAGCACGATCCCATGTTCTGGCACTTCTGCATGTTGGTCACAGAGGCATGGTAGCCATGAAGAAGTGCGCAAGGAGCTACGTATGGTGGCCCGGAATTGACAAGGTGATCGAGGAAACGGAGCGACAGTGCCGTGAATGCCAAGCAACGCATAAGAGCCCACCCAAAGCTCCTATTCCTACCTGGGACCGTCCCCAGACACCATGGAACACGGCGCACGTTGACTTCGCGGGGCCACTACTCGGGCGCACCTACTTGGTTGTTGTGGACGCATACACAAAGTGGGTGGAAGTCCGGCACGTGACGCAAGCAACATCCGCGGCTGTTATCGACGTGCTCCGCAGCCTCTTTGCAACGTTCGGCATTCCCCGAAAGGTCATCTCCGACAACGGAAAAGCATTCATCTCCAACGAGATGAAGCAGTTCTATGCGTCGAACGGCATACAGGCTGCAACCTCACCAGCGTACCAGCCTGCAACAAACGGCCAGGCAGAACCCTATGTGGCGGAGCTGAAAAGAGCACTGCTGAGGGATGCAGACAAGTCCATACAGTGCCGACTTGCAAGATTTCTGTATCGGCAACACACGACGATACACACTGCCACAGGAATGACACCTGCGAGAGCGATGTTCGGGCGAGAATTGCTCTGCCCTCTCGATCTTCTCAAACGGGAGGCGGATAAACAAATTCCTTAGAGCCAGGAGGCATTGCCAAAATCACGCCGCTTCGCTGTAGGGGATAGAGTGCTTATCCGGCAGTTTGTGAAAAAGCCAGATTGGATTGAAGGCGAAATATTGCGCCGCGTCGGACCACGATCCTGGCAATTGTAAAAAGCGACCACAGAAAGGTTCGGCGTCACCTCAATCACATGAGGAAAACGAGTCAGACCGGACAAACAACCCAATCGCCGACAGATTGGAGCGCAGCTGACGATCTCTTGGACGCAACTCCAGAAGAGACACTGTCGAGGTCAACTGCTCAACCGCCTGACTCGCCCGAGATGCAGGACGACACTCCCTCGCAACCGTCGATGTCACAGGCAGTGACCACTCGGCAACTGCGACCGCCAGAGGTTAGGCGACATCCAGACCGCTATGGAGACTTCGTCTAAGGGAGGAAGAGTGACATGTCGCCTTAGAAGACGACAACGAAGTGCGCGCGCGACTGTACTGGCGCTGTGGCACGAGCGCGAGCCTGGTGTCGAACGTTGGCCAGGAGTGACTCCAACGCTTGAGCTACGCTTCTGAACTTGTTTACGTTTCCTGTACTTTAATAAATCGTCTACAGCCACAAGCGGCTGTACAGACGTAACATATATCGATATAAGTGCGATTTGTGGCATTCAGTGCGTGACGGCGAAAAGCTGTCTGGAGCGACGGCGGTTCAAGTTCACTTCTCAACGGCGTTTTGGCTTGTGGGATTGCACGCTGTGCTGCCTTGAAAATGCAATCCGCATCCTACACATCGCCTGTGAAACGGTCAAGGATGGGTTCGTGTTGTGCTGTGCCCGGGTGCAGCCTTCGCTCAGGAACCAACCACCTTTCGCAAGTACGAACGTTTAGGTTCCCTATCGAGGACGACAGGAGAAACGTATGGATAGCAGCGGTGCGCCGGGACAAATGGCAGCCGACCAAGAGCTCTCAGATTTGCCCTGCTCACTTCATACAAGGTACTGTACGTTACTGTGCGGAGTACCCACAGTCATATCGTGCGAAATAATAAACGTCATACTGCGCGTTCGTTCTGGCCTCATGCCGCGTGACTCACGTGTGAGCAGCTCGCTACGAGCTTGCCCGCTCGTCTAGTTTCTTGCCTCTGCGTGAAACGCCACACTACAAACATGAGTTTGAGGTTGTGCTTAGCGGATGCCAATGTGCCACCGTTTTTTCTTTGTTCTTTTTGTTGTTTTTTTATCATATCTGGTGCACTAGCGCACTTCTGCAGCTTTACTAGTCTAGCTGCATGTGCATTTTGCTTTATGGCCATGACGGTCGCCGCAGTGGAGGGCTCCGGATAACAGACTACCCGTCATTTTTTTAACGCGCACTGACGTCGCGCAGTACGCCGGCCCTGGTATCTCGCCTTCATCGAGCATTCGATACGACAAGCATGCATATCGATGGCATGTTATGCAGAACAGAATTGCGGAAAGGTTAGCGATTTCTGTGCATGCATGTATGGAGTATCAGCCGTACTCAAAAAGCAATGATAAATTAACGGATGCCAGTTATGGATTGTGGTCTTGTCTTAACACTACAGGTTTAATTTTGTTAGCATTGTAGTAAATGTGTTGCCCCAATAGCAGTCGACCTAGATGTTTCCGCTTTAAGCTACTTTTGAGAAATCGTAGATTTATTAGTGAATGCATATTTAAAAGCTGAAACAAAGCATATGGTGCAGAAAACATTCGCATGTACGCATGCGTCGCTTCCCACCATATCACCACCTTGCAGTAGAAAAGTTGCACTAAGATGTTTCTGGTTATAAGCAGTCCCATTATATGCCTTAAAAACAACAGTCTGAAATCATTGCCTCTCCTTAATAATATCCTGTTTGTTTTGCAGGCCAGCCATCATGTGATCCCAATCACCCTGACTACATTCCTACAGTGTTTTCATACAGAGCACAACGAAACCCTCAGCAGAAAATGGCAAGATATGAGCGTGCTCAAAAGAAGACTTCTTTAGAACAACCAGAGTGTGCTGCAGATTCGAACTCAAACCCTTCAACATCCGTGGGTGACTCTTCAGGCCTCTGTGACCGTGCGGCGGTGTGTGATGGTGAAACACAAACCGAACTCACCACAAAGGACATTGATGCTTTGCTGCGAGAAAATGCGGCAATGAAACAACGCCTCGCAGACATGGAACACAGCTCTAAACCTGCTGAAAAAAAATCTGCTGAGGAACAAGTGGCCCTTTCAGAAATCACAAGAACCTTGGTGATGAAGTCTGATAAAACTTTGAAGTTTTACACAGGGCTTGTATCTGCAACAGTCTTCAGGGCTCTATTGCAGCTTGTGTTGTCTATTTGGGCACCAACACAGAGGACATGCCTGGATGCAGAGCAGCAGCTGCTTCTGGTGCTCATGAGGCTGCGGCTTGGACTTGTCACAAATGACCTTGCATACCAGTTCGGAATTTCAGCAGGTTCCGTCAGCAGCATCTTCCACTCGTGGCTGGATGTTTTAGCCAAGAACCTTACAAAACTGATCATTTGGCCATCCCGACGAGCACTGCAATCTCATCGGCTGCCAGCTTTTGAAGATACCTTATTTGACAACCTGAGAGGTATAATTGACTGTACAGAAATATTTATTCAACGCCCAACTTCTCTAACGGCTCGCAGTCAGACGTACTCCAGCTACAAGCACCATAATACTGTCAAGGTGCTTATTGTGATTTCACCTTCAGGTTCTGTAACATTTGTGTCCAAGGCATGGGGTGGAAGAACGTCTGATAAAGAAATCACCTTGCATTGCGGTGTGCTCAACAAGGTAGAAGGAGGAGACTGCTTTCTGGTCGACAGAGGTTTCCGGTGTGAGGAGATGTTCGCCGCACGAGGTGCGGCAATCCTGATGCCCTCCTTGACAAAAAGACGTCCACAGCCTTCTGGAGGAGAGGTCACAATGTCAAGAAAGCTCTCTCGCATTCGAATCCACGTCGAAAGAGCTATTCAGAGACTAAAGCTCTTTAGATCTCTTCAAGGTGTGTTGCCGGTGAGCTTTGTTAAACTATCCAGCGACAAGGATTGTGCAACAATTGACAAGATGCTAGTCGTCTGCAGTGGGCTTGTGAACCTACAAACCCCCATCATTAACAACCCTGGCAATGACGTTGCAATGGATCACGAAGCACCATGAAAATGTGTTCTCTTCTTGTGAATGCTGTGCAACATGAATTCGGTGTTCACTCTATCACACTGCTCACAAGTGTACGACGTCTGTTAGAAAACTATCCGACCTTATTTTTTTTAGCGAACACCTGATGGTTATGGAACAAGCGCTTGAAAAAGCAGATCTTAAACCTTCGTGCACATATGCGAATTTTTTCCAGCCTGCAGATAGCGTCATTCGCTGGGACGCAGCCTTTGAGTGAGGTAGTGCGCAGTGCTCTCAATTTTTTTTAATGCAAGGAAAATGAGGGAGTGACTGGAGCTTCTGCGCGTTCCTTGCACTCGATTCAGACTTTTTTGTAGAAAATCCAGACTCCTGTAGTTCAACACGCTGCTTTGCGTGATGGACCATCTTTTGGTATGTAGAAGCTTTGCACAGGTACTTACATGGGAAGTGGCTGTGCCAGTCAGTTTAATCAACATGTACAGGCACGCCAGATGAACAAGATTTAATTCCACAGGTTCTTTGGCTGTATTTTTATTGCATCTGTCTCACTTTGAAAAACCAACAGTTGTCAACGCAGAGTATTGCTTAAACAAGACAAGACTTTCATCAGGGAAGCTACGAATTCAAGCGTGCTTCTATTCACTCATCAGAAGAGTGGCTGTCAGTTTGGCATTTCATGCAAATCCATGATACTGGAGTGCGTTTTAGTTTCACACACTTAAGATGAAATGTGTCTCTACACACTGAACAGCAAACGACACGGCCAGACTTGGCGCCTTGGCAAATGCATGTCTTTGTAGCTTGTTTAAATCGTTTCAGGATGCTGGTTGTTTGCAATTCGGGAAAGATGTGGTCAAATAAAAAAAGTTCTGCTTTTTTCCTCACACTAGCCCAAAAGATTTCATGAAAATAAATGATTTCAACTGTTAGTTCACAGCCTGTGAACACAACAAAGTATGCACGAGAGAGCTGCGTTGCTGCCATTTGAGATTGCACTTGAGTGTAGTAGGCGTGATCTCTTCTTAGCTGCATACTTTGGTTCATATATGTCAGCTGTTTTGTAGCTGTACTGAATGATTGCCCTTTTAATGTGGCAGGACACTTCACCTCTACTACAGCCTTGTCACAACATTCGCATGACACAATGGCATCAGGGGATGCAGCTAGATATGGGTGCTTCCCCATGACAAACAAATCACACCCATGCAACTGAAAGCCTCGATGTGCCCCTGACTCTTTAGCAATGAATGCTTCTTTGGCTTTTGGCTCCATTTGAGCGCCCCAGCGAAGGTTAAAAACACTGGGTGCCTTTATGTAGCCCATAATTTCGGCCACAAGGCCATCTGCTCCACTTCGACATGTTGCCACCCGATGCAAGACTGATGCTGTAATTCTGCCTTTTCTTTCCAATTCCCACCTTAATGATTTTGACTGCCCATGTGTTGACCTTTCAATTTCAGCACAGCATGTCTCTGCTAGCTGTACTCCCTTGGCTGCTTGTGTACCCCTCCCCTCATATAAACCATACAATGGAAACTGTGGTGATGATTCATCCTCGTCCAACTCTTGTTCTCCATTGTCCAGCTGTCGTTGTTCTTGGGTGGCTGTTTCAGGTGCAGAATCTGTTTCTTCACTGTCTGTTATCGAAGTCAACACTAGTGTGTCTGGGGCCAGTACCTGTCAGCACACAAGCAGTATTAGTATTAACATTAATGCAACTTCAAGATAGCACAGTGCAAGCTGGGTGCACATGAATGAAAACATTATTTTTGCACTGTTTTTTCTGTCTGAAAATGAATTCCATGAAATGTTGTGTTTGACAAATGCTCTACGATGCGGTAAAACGCATTTTGTGCGACTGCTGATTGAGTCAAAATTTCACAAAAAATCCAATACTATAGTCTTACCTTTTTTGGCATTTTGGGCAAAATTTTGAGAGACCGTATTTTTATTCAGGAAGGCGCGCAATAAGTAGAGGTATGGCTCTACGATGCGGTAAAACGCATTTTGTGCGACTTCTGATTGAGTCAAAATTTCACAAAAAACCCAATACTATAGTCTTACCTTTTTTGGCATTTTGGGCAAAATTTTGAGAGACCGTATTTTTATTCAGGAAGGCGCGCAATAAGTAGAGGAATGCTCTACGATGCGCGAAAACGCATTATGTGTGACTTCTGATCGAGTCAAAATTTCACGAAAAGCCCAGGACTATAGTCTCACCTTTTTCGGCATTTTGGGAAAGATTTTGAGAGACCGCATTTTATTGAGGAAGCCGCGCAATAATTAGAGGAATGCTCTACGATGCGGGAAGACGCATTCTGATCGAGTCAAAATTTCACAAAAAACCCAATACTATAGTCGTACCTTTTTTGGCATTTTGGGCAAGATTTTGGGAGACCGTATTTTTATTCTGGAAGGCGCGCAATAATTAGGGGAATGCTCTACGATGGGGGAAGACGCTTTCTGATCGAGTCAAAATTTCACAAAAAACCCAAAACCTTTTTTGGCATTTTGTGGAAGATTTTGAGAGACCGCAGTTTTATTCAGGAAGGTGCGCAATAAGTAGAGGAATGCTCTATGATGCGGCCAAACGTATTTAGAGCGACTTCTGAACGAGTCAAAATTTCACAAAAAACCCAATACTGTAGTCTTACCTTTTTTGGCATTTTGGGCAAGATTTTGAGAGACCGTATTTTTATTCAGGAAGGCGCGCAATAAGTAGAGGAATGCTCTACGATGCGGGAAAACGCATTTTGTGC